>JAJIBD010006802.1:0-81293 GCA_021461705.1 Cryptotis parvus | reverse complement strand
AAAAGGCTAATATTTTGTGTCTGTGCATAGTTTTCATTCTAATGGTTACCATTATAACTTCATTAATTTCACTATATTTAATTATAGGGGCACCCTATAATTATTACACGATAATTACACGAGGCGCCCGGGAGGGATGGCGGGTTCTGGCCCTGGCTCACCACCCCAGCGGAGCCTCACAACAAGCCAGACAAACCCCCCCACCCCCATGAGGGGCCACCATTTTCTACATTCGGACTTCCCTCTTGTCAGAACTACACCCAGCAGATGAGCCTATCACAGCCTGGTTCATCAATAAATGCTGGTGACTACAATAGTATGCCACCCACATGGCAAGCCTGGCAAGCTGCCCGTGTCGTATTTGATATGCCAAATACCAGTAACACTATATTAGGTCATTCCCATGACCTAATATAATGGTTTGAGGCGCTTTTATATTTCTGGAGCAAGCAGATACCCTTGGGCTCTACTAGCATGAGACAGGACATATGGAGATATTCACTGGTGCCCGCCGAGCAAATAGATGATGAACGGGAAGATAGTGATATTTAATTATATTTGGATTCTATTCCACTGATCATGACACTGAAACTAGAGAAGTTATCCCTCTCCTGATAATGTTACTATTACAAGGGGTCTTTACATTCCTCACTGATATTCTCCAATTTCCCACTTCTTTAACATAACTCATCTATAGTTTAAAGGTGATCTAAACTTTCCATCCAGATCCTATTCATGTATTCCCATGTTAAACCACTCTCCTCATCATTTCTTGATCTAATCCTCATTAATGAATCAGATTACAATAAATTTAACTCTCTATAATATAAGTACCTTTGAAGGCTAAAAGAAAATTTGCAAATATGTCAGTAATGATGACCATTTCCTGGTGATTAAATGTTTTTTAATGTTTGGTATAGAACAAGTAAATTTCAAAATGCAGAATGAGTTTCTCTTTAAAACAAATTCATTTCTGTAGTCCCCTAGTCTGGTCTTGTCTAAACAAATTACTCCAGTAAGAAAATAATTTTTAGCTTTACCATTTTTTTTCTTTTTTTCTTTTTTTTTTTTTTTTTTGCTGTTTTCCTGAAGCCACCAGCAGTGCCCTGAGTTCCTGACAGCATGAAGGTTCTGCCAAGTGTGGGTCCCCAACTTCTTCTTTGGTCCTAACCCCTTGAAGAGATAACAGAGCGTGAGTAGTGACACCACTGCAAGTCTTACACGTGTCTCACAGATGGTCGGCTCTTTGGGGGCAATGCTGGAAGGACTTCTTGATACTTTGGGGACTCTGCCCTTATTGTCGCCTCTATATCTCTGTATATGGAGGCACAGATAGCACTGATGTTGCTGACTGTGACTCCACTGTTTCTGCCAGAGGTGCCATTGCTACCAAGAGCCCAGGAACTCTTCTGTGTTCTCTAGTGCAATCAGATTCCTCTGGTAGTGGAGGAACAGAATCACACTGTCTTTTTTTTTTAATTTTTTATTTTTACAATTACAAAGATATACAATTAAAAAGTTCATATTTGGGTTTTGGTCATACAGTGTTGCAGCACCCATCCCGCCACCAGTGCCCATCTCCCACCACCAACGCCCCTCGCTCCCTCCCCCTCCCCAGCCCTCCTCCATGGCAGGTTCTTTATTTCTTTCCATTTCTTTTCTCTTTTTCCTTCCCCTCCAGACTATGGATTACAAAACATACATTAAAGGGTTGTCAGGAAAACAGCATGGAGCAGACAACAGCCCCAATCTGGGGACCACGCAAAGTGCGTGGAAGCCCAGCTCCACTCACAGTGGGTCTGACTCCAGCTCCAGCACTGATCCCAGCACAGCCACTTGCCAGGCTACCAGAGCACGATGTCCCTTCTACCTGGGGGGCAGTCTAGGCTTGGGGACTGCCTCCATTTTTTTCTCTTCATAGTTTCTGTCATTTTCTGTGTTTATTACTTCTTACTTTGAAATTGTAAAAGTATGTTGTTTCCTATTAAAAAATAAAATTTAAAAAATTAAAGATTTTATTGTGGGTTTATGGAGATCCAACTCAAGGGTTCACAAACAAGGCTTGTGGTTTCTACCCTGACCTACATTTTGATCAGATCAAGAACTAATGAGAATACTCAGAGATCCTCTTTCCCTAGCCAAACTTCTCTTCCTTTTTTCTCTGGCAATGACTAGAAGTCTCAGAAATGAAACAAGGGATTTTGAAGTTACAATGCTTTTTTTCAAAATGCTCACCACATTGATTTACCAAATAAACCACTCAAAGTTACATCATTATTCATACTTTAAGCACTGAGGATTAAAACCCACAATAATCCATAAAAAGGAAAGATTATATACAAATCTTTATAATATAAAGATAATTGATAAAATGATGATTGATGAAATGATGATTTGGCATATATCAAAATTTATACTGTAAAATAACATAATTATTATCTCTATAATAATCTAAAAGAAATGGTTTTTAACCTAGAATTCTATACCCATCTAACCTATCAATTAAGTACTGAGCAGAGTAAAACATTTTAAGAATTAGCCCTTTAAATAATTTGTATTTCATATATACTTCCTATAGAAGAGGCTAATTGAATTAGACAATATCACAAAATTATAACTAAAATGATATAGACAGATAATATATAAGCACTGTTAGAATATAGTGCTTATTTATTATACTTGGTAATAAAAAAGAGGTATTATTAGTTTGGGAAACATTTTACTAGTATATAACTAATCTAAGACTATAAATCTACATAAATGTATAATCTGAGAGCTATTTACTTACATATGAAAATCAAAGATATATCGAACAAAATTCATTACAGAAAATAAAACAAATGTGGAAACAATTCAAATGTTCGACATTTCATCTGATAGATTCACACTGACAAAGTAATAAGAAGTAATATTAGTAAGCCATCACTGTGTGCTATTATGTCAGGGCATCTTAAGAACCAAGAGCCTCAAAGCATAATTAGGAGAGAAGGTAGTGGGGTGAATCTCAGTTATAGTTAATGTCAACAGATAAGAAACAAGAATAATACTTCACAATAAGATTTTTTAAAAAATCAACTGGAGCTGGAGATGGTCCCTGTAGCTTGGTTGGCTACCCAAGCACCACCAGGAATGACTCCCGAATACTGTCAATCCCCCAACCAATCCAAAAGCCCAAAAGAAAACTAAGCACAAGCAACAACTTCTCAGAAATCTAATGTTAAACGAAAATGACTAGTTTGAGTCACGATTCCCAAACCAGAAACCTATATATCATGTTAGAAATCTTGATAGTGGTTTCTGTTGACACATCTTAGAATCAGAGAGAGAGTGAAATCTTAGAAGCAGATACAATACTTTTAAATTTTGGTTCTAGTTTTAAAGATGCCTTTGATTCATAAAATTGCATTGAGTCATGTGCTGTTTTATATGCACATTATATTTCATTTCATTTAACTCTTCATGAGTTTCAGATTCCCCCTTAATTTTGTTGTTCTCACGGCACTTTTAGGGATTATTTCAAATCTAGAGATCATTCGTAGATAAAAAGGGATAGAATATGACATTGACCAATCAAATATTGTACTAAATAACTGCACTGTAAATATAAAAATGGAACAAAGAAAGGAAGAGTGATTTAAATAACTACTTATTTTTAGAATATCTTTAGCAATGCAGATATGTAGGGACTTGTAAGACACTGCCTATTACATTGTTGAAACAAATTCCAATCTCAAACCTAGTAGTTGTATAAATTTCTGTTACCTCTTATATAAAATGAGGATAATGATATGTCTATTTTATAATTATAATTATTATATATCATGTGCAACACTGGCACGTGATAGGGTCAAATGCAAACATTACTGGTGCCCACTCAAGCAAATTGATGAATAACAGGATAGCAAGTGATCAAGTGATTTTATAATTTACTTAACAGCTTCAATAGTAGCTGGCATATTGCCACCTAAAATGTATATTGGTATGTTAATAGACTGTGGCAGATGAAAGGGCTTTTTCTCAGGTGCCCATTACCTAGGTTCAATAAGTAAGAAATAATAATCAAAGATATTTCACTCCATGAGACTATATTTACCCAATATTAAAACAAATTTCCTTGAGATAAAAATGGTGATAAGTCAGAAAACAATCTGCTGGTATATTGAACAACTTCAGATCTCTCCCAAAGAGAGATCTGAAGTTATTCTATCTATTCGAGATTGAATAGCCTTTAACTATATTAATCTCCCTTAGAAAGGCAACAATGTTGAGAAATGCTTTATTTCCTTGAAATCCAAAGCTTGAATTAGAATGCCAGTCCAGTGATCAGGGAGATAGTACAGGAGTTAACATGGGGTCAAGACTGACTGAATTCTTGGTATTGCATATGGCCCCTGAGTACTGCAAAGTTCACTCTTGAGTACACAACCAGGAATAGACCTTGAACAATGCCAGGTGTGGCTCAACTTAATACACATCCACATACATACACACAGAAACACCATACATATAAACACACACATAAATACTACTCATGGCCTACCAAGTGTATGGAATCTTAATATGACTGGAATAAGCATATGACTGTTTCTTTTCACATAATATGGAAACAAGGCTTTCTTCACAAAGCTTTCATTAAGTACTCCAATAAATGATAACATTCTCTCAAGTTCAGAAGCTCTATATTAAAGGATTAGACTGGATGGTTTATATCTTTGATGCAAAATTATTAAAAGCCAGTGCTACAGGTAATTGTTTGCATAATATGTAGCATAATCCCTTGCTATATATTAATCTAGTACCAGTTACTATATAAAAGTTCATCTTTCTCTAATCCTTCAACACTTGCAGATCACTTGATCACTTGACATCTCAGTTATTCATTAATTTGCTTGAGAGGGCACCAGTAACACTTGCAGAATTGGAGGTTATTTTACTTGGTCAATACTGCATGGTGAGTGACCGGAGTTGTCTATCTCAAACGGCTGTACTGTGCCTCTCTAATGCAGAATCATCCTGTGGATATGAGGGAGTGGAAAGGTACACGGGAGCGATACCTAGATTACCCTGATTCTAGTTCATAGAAACGAGAAAGGCAAGAAAAGACATAGAGGAAAAAGTAAAGAGAGGCAAACAGAAGGTGACAGGGACAGAGGTGGGGCCTTGGGCACATCATTGATGTAGAGGTGAGTGGCATGTATATTTCTAAACCTCAGAGTCGACAACACTATAAGTATGACACTAAACTACATTAATAGTTAGAATTTAAAATGTGTCTGTTAAGGAGAAAAGTTGAGGAGTGTGGGGCCATCTGGTAATATTGGTGCAGGGAAGTTGACAATGGTGATTGAACTGGTGACGGTATTGAAAAATCGTATACCTGCAACACAGCTAAGTATAACACTGTAAATCATGGTACCTTAAAGAAAAGATTTTAAAAATGACTTGTGTAAAAATGGCTGTTACAATAAAATTCTTTCAGTCTTTTTTAAAACTAAATTTCCCTGTTAATAATTTGAGCCCAAAAAAGAAATGGACACTCCGGAAGGAGGAAAATCAGGGGTACCATGCTATAATGATAAAACATGGTCAGAGCGATAATCCAGCAGGTAGGGTGTTTGCCTTGCACTCAGTCAACCTGGGTTCGATCCCTGGCATCCCATGTGGTTCCCAAGCACCGCCGGGAGTAGTGCCTGAGTGCAGAGCCAGGGCTTACCCCTGAGCATTGCTGGGTGAACCCAAAAAAAAAAAATCAGGCATGTAATTCTAAACTACTGAAGAATAGTTCATTTCTCACCTGTACCACCCACTTCTCATTAGCTTTAAAACCTGTTTCATTTATTAAATATATTAGCTTATTTTCCATATTTGTACAACAAAATTACTGATAAGTATAACTCATATGAAGTTGTATGAGATTAAAAGAGATGATATAAATATGTGAGAATATTTCAACTAAGTGTGTAAATCTCAACTCCTACTTCCAGCATGAACTCTGAAACCTAAAGTGTGTCTGCAGAATACCACATAACAACAACAAAAAGGAGGGGTTCAGGAAGGGGAAGCCATAGCTTTTTTTTTTAAGAAAGGAAAAAAGAAACATTATATAATATCTGGACATATGGAGAATATATAAGGTTATACCAAAGGATGAATTCCTGTCACCTAGTTTATTCTATGGAAGGGACTATGCTCTGGATAATAATGAGGGAAAGAGTTGCTCAGAACTACACAGCAGAGATGAACAAGAAGTACACTAAGTTCAACTGAGAAAAACAACAAACTAAAGAACTCTGAGATTTTCCAAAGCTTTTTAAATCAGTCTAGCCTTTTTGAGAAGGGCAGCAAAAGGTAGTATTTAAAATAATTTGGAGCTGTGCAGCTTTGAGAACTATTTGAATTACAATGCTTATAATTTTTGGCCAACAACCTTGAGCATATAATTCTATAGTGCTTCATCTCAATTTAATAAAAGTGAGGATGTCCATTTATTCATTTACTAACTCATCTGGGAGAATTCTCATTAGTATAAATAAAATGTCAGGTACTATTGTGAGAGCTGAGGTAATAATAGTAAACAGTAACAAAAAATATCTACTATCGAGGCTGATGTGGCATCTTGGAATGGGGCCAGCTCCTTGCCCACCCACCCCTTCCCACCCCCCCAGACTCTAAGAAGCCGGAAAACCTCGCACAACACAACCATAGTCATCCTTAAGGTCTGGACTCCTCAGCTGGACACAGCCCAATCCCCATGGCACAGGATATCTCAAAACCTGGTATTTCACAAAAAGTGTGGGAGTCAGGTTAGGTAAGACAGAGAAGGGAACAGTGTGCTAATTATTGTGGCAAATGATAATACCAGCAGAGAACTGAGCATTGAATATAGGCAAAAAGATACACATGATAACCTCTAAATGTATGTATCATGATCCACAATATGTAAGAAAAGGAAGAGAAAGAGAGAGAAAGTGAGAAAAAGAGAGAGAAAAAAAAGAGATTAAGAACCTGCCATAGAGGCAGGCTAGGGGAGAGGGAGGGAATTGGGGACATTGGTGATAGGAAATGGGCACTGGTGGAGTGAAGGATACTAGAACACTGTATGACCAAAACTCAAACATGAACATCTTTGTAATTGTATATCTCACACTGGTATAATAAAATATTAATTAAAAAGTGAAAAAAATTAAAAGAGTCCTTAAGAGTGGATTTATGTGTTGTTGTTTTGCAACATCTGGTGGTACTCAAGGGTTAAAAAATTTACTATCAAGGAGTTCAATTATCTAAAGAGGAAGAGATCATTAACAATATAATTAGGATATATATTTAGCATTTTAAGTGGTGATAAATACAATAAGAAAAATAAATGTATCAGAGAATGGAGGTTTTTTTTTAAATAAGATTTGATGTTGCTATTTTAGTAGAGTGTGAAAAAGGGACTCATTGAGAAGTGACCTATAGTCTAGTAAGTAAAACAAAAATGAGCCATAATATATGAAGGAAGATGCTTCCAGAAAGAAAGAGTATCAGGTGCAAAGGCCCAGAGGTATACTCTTAGGTATAAAATATAAAATGTGGAGCAGTGTAGGTGTGATGAAATTTTATAAGCACCACTGGGTTGAAGAAATGATCAATGCTTTAGTTCTGGACTTTGAAACATAAAATAACACAACAGCAATTGGAGGTACTACAGCAGGTAAGGTACTGCATGTGGCTGATCCAGATTTATAGTACCAGCAGAAGTGATCCCTGAGCAGAGGAGCAGGAGTAATCCCTGAACACCACAGAGTTTAGGCCCAGAAACAAAAATATATAAATTAGAGTGCCAAGCATTCATTATAAGATGTAGCCTAAATCAGGCTCTTGTCTCAGCATTTAATAGCTATTATGTAGTTTAAATAGTTCATCATTCTGACCAAAATAATTATAAACAGTAAGTATTGATTCTGTGAGTGACAAAAGGAAATTATGAAGAAAAGGAAATGTAAACATCACCAAAAGTGCAGATAATGGTGTTAAACAAACACTAAAAAAGGACAGAGGTATTTTCCACACACCTGGAGATAAAGTAAATTGAAGGTTGTCATAGGATGCTAGACATTTTATTTAAATGTCATAATGATTTACTGACAGGTGGAAAAGTGCTTAAAAAGAAAAAACTATAGCCCTTTGTTCCTATCAAGTGTTCTATTCCAAAAGCACGAATGGGAGTTAAGAACCAGGGAAGCGCCCATTTGGTGAGATTTATCTGGGAATAGGATATTTTATGTCAGATCATGAGAAAAGGGGATAGTTCTAGATACTTCTGTTCAGAAGGAAATGAAACTCCTCCCTTTTTCTTGTAGTCTTACATAGTATTATTTATATATATACAATTTACTTATGTACTAACATGTCTTTGTTGCTCAGAAAATGTTGTGCAAATTTCATCTTGTGAATTCATCACACCAACAGTTGAAACTCCTGATCTTTAGAGTTTGAAGAGCAAAACAGCAGGAAAAGGTGGAAGGAAATGACTAGTACATAAGCCATTTTGATATGGAGACATTAGGGGTTAATAACTGCTATTCAAGTTAATAATTTTTTTGTTATTAGGGAAACTGAAATGAAATACATGGTGTCTATACATCAGGAAGGGAAGAAAGAAAAAAATGTCCATAGGCAGTTAAACAATCATTTTTTGTTTAGAAAAGGGAAAAATCAGGTTGATCTTGAAAACCCTGGAAGGGATTTGACCTTGACTAGGGAATATGAAAAGTATTTTTTACATTTAGCTTAGGTTATTTCAATAGTGATGGCACTTCAGAGGTATGTATGGTAAGGCCACTTTGAATTGCTGAGACATTAGCATGTACACTCTAGAAAATAATTATTACCTCAATACAAAAAACTATGTTTTCTAACTTGGTACTAGATGGTACAAGACATACTAAGAATTATTCTGCAATATATAAAAATATTAAACCATTATGGTGTACACTGAAAATAATATATTATAGATAAATTACTGTGCTAAAGCATTTTTTTTTTGCTTTTTTTTGGGTCACACCAGGCAATGCACAGGGGTTTCTCCCTGCTCTGCACTCAGGAATTACTCCTGGCAATGCTCGGGGACCATATGGGATGCCAGGGATCGAACCCAAGATGGCATGTGCTGGCTGCTTGCAAGGCAAACGCCCTACCCACTGGACTATTGCTCCAGCCCCAAGCATTTATTATAACTTGACATAGGGAGGGGCCAAAGTAAATAGATGATTAGCCACTTGAACCCATTTAAGGTTCTCAGTATAGAAATAATATTTGATTGTATTTTACCTTATTTGGGTTAAAATGATTCTAATGCAGGAATAACCTTTGTGTGTGGAAGTACCAGCCTTGAAGTTGTGAGACTTATCTTCTAGTATAATTTAGTGAAGTTATTAAACTAGGCAGTAAGATGGAGATAATAGAGACAGACTGATGATTGATTGAAGAGAAAAATGAGAAAGGAAATATCAGGGATACCTGACTACAAGAATAAATCTGGTACAAGAATATCAGATATGAAGACATATGATTGACAACAATAATTTTCTTATTCCTCCGAATATATTTCATGATGATAGTATTGTGGTTTTGGGGACTGACAGCAGAACTAAAATAGTCTTATTAAATTATCAATCTGTTAACATGGTTTTTGATACTTGTCATGTTTCAGGTATTAACCTGGTCCCTGAAGGTATTGACGATAAGCTAAAAAGAAAATAATTGCATGCCCTCATGGAGCTTAGGTTTTAACTGGGCATTCAGACCATAACAAAAAGCATGAATTTGTCAGAGACAAAAAATGAAATAAAGGCTCTGAAGACAATGAATTGCCAAGGAGGAAGACGAGTCACTTTAATTAGGTGTGAGTACCTCTCTGAAAAGATGACACAGGCAGAGTTCTCAATGCCACCTCTCTCAGAGGAATTCCTGAGAGAAGGACATTGCAAGCAAACCAAAAAGTAAGGAAACAAGACTTAAAGTTCTAGGAAAACCCAAGACTGGAAAAGAAAAGAAGAATGTGGAGGAGAGTGTATTGAAATAAAGGGCAGAGGGGGGGGGGGGGGGGGGGCGGGGGGGGTGGGCCTGGTGGCGGGTGGGTGGGTGCCTGTTGACCAAATAAAGAAGGGAAACAAAGGGGTAGAGTGCCAAGAGACTGAGCCTTAGAGCCATGCAATGACTTTCATTTTCAGTGAATAACAAAAGGAACCATGGAGAATTTGGGACAGAGGAATGTCTGGATCTAACTTTAATTTGTTTGACCCTGTTCCCTTGTCTACTATGCTGGGGTGGGGGAGGGAAGGTGAATCATACAACTGATTGGAACTGAATCAGGATGTTGATTTTTTTGGGGGTCACACCTGGAGATACTCAGGGGTTACTCCTGACTCTAAAATTCCTACTCAGGAACTACTATTGGCGGTGCTCATGGGACCATACAGGATGCTGCGCACTGAACCCAGGTCGGCTATATGCAAGGCAAACACCCTAGCTGCTGTGCTATCACTTCAGTCACTAGGATGTTGATATTTTAAGTATAAATCAGGTTATTGAAATATTATGTACAAGATCAATATAGAGGAGATCATATGATGTTTGCGTTCTAGACATATTTTGAAAACGAAGGAAAAATTTGGATGTGCAGTTGAAAAGGAGAAATCAGGTCACAGAATGTGAAGGGACATTAATTTTAACACCCACTAGAATGAGGAAAATTATGGGAGGAGCAATTTGAGAGGAATAAATCAAATCTATATTGCTGAATACCCTCAATCACCAGACTTTTCTATAACTTATTATTATATATCTGTGATTAGTATTATTAGTTTATGTGTGACTGGTGTATATGTGTGCATCTCAGGAAGAATGGGCATACAAGAGTCAGATGAGATGCACAGCTTAGAGTGGGCTCAATTTAAAATACATGTAAAAGGATAAATGTGAAAATTGCATAGAGCAATCACAGGTACCACACCATGAAATTTGAACTTGATCTCTTGAGCAGTGAGGAAATACTAAAAGGTTTTCTTAGCAATCTTTAATAATCATGCAGAATCTACCTGGTTAAAATTGCAGTTACCTATAGACAGCTTCATGGTCTTGGTTAAACTGGAAAATGCTTAATAAATCTATTAACACACCAGGTTACAAACTGCTTATCTTTTCAGCCACTGCCAAAAGCATGAATACAGGTCATACTCTTTGATTAAACTTATTTTGGATACAAGTGAACATTTTCAAGCAAATGCCTTTTCTACCCCCAAACATTCTATTAAGAGAGAGGAATGCAAGTTGTAAGAAGCATAGTCCTTTGTCTGATGGCTGTCTTCAATTACCCACGTTCCACCTGACCTACAGTGCAATACCTAGTGTTGAATACAAATAATTCACAGATATTAGCGAAAGTTTATTTCTGGACTCCAGTTGGTCATATTTTCTTTCCTTTTTTTTTTTTTTTTGGGTCACACCCGGCAATGCTCAGGGGTTACTCCTGGCTCTTTGCTCAGGAATTACTCCTGGCAGTGCTCAGGGGACCATATTGAATGCTGGGGATCAAACCTGGGCGGTTGCGTGCAAGGCAAACGCCCTACCAGGTGGGCTATTGCTCCGGCCCCAGTTGGTCATATTTTCACAGAAACCCAGATTTCCTTTCTGTTAAGTCATTATGCTTCAAGGTACAGCAGAGTTTGTGTATTTTTCAGGGCATAGGATTCAAAATGAATGTCTGGATCAGACTCCTGACTTTCACAGTTCAATAGCATGAGCTTGTCCAGCAGGGAAGGAAAAACTTGTCCAAAATAGTCAGGAATTATTTTCTCCATTACTAACTAAATGAGATAATCCCTATAATCCCCAATAGTTTTCATTTATTTCATGGGCAAACCAAATTTCTATTAAAAGATTGTTCTCACTTTACTATGCTTTCAGAGACTACAAGCTGATAAAGTTTCTGGACATACAAAATCTGTGTGTTATTAATAACATTTTCTCTTCATCCTAAACACAACAAGTATCGGTGTAAATGACTTTTAAATATGATTTCTGTTGGAGTTACTGCAACCTGTGACCTACAAAAAGAAATGGCTACACAATGTGAAATTTATGGTTCTAATCTATACTTATGATGTATTCAGTTGTCACATATTTATTAAACACAACTTACAATAAGATACAAAAACTGGTTTTTCCCTTAGGCTTTGGCAGTAAATGTAGTAGATATTAAGGGTTCCCATGTTCCAAAATTGGATGCTAGACCATCTTCACATTGTTTTAAAGAAGTTAACTAAACCCAAGTCAACCATAACTAACTTCTGGGTATATTTTTAAAAAAACTATATATTTTTACAAAATAAAAATTTAGCAAAGAAGATTAGAAGATAAATGTGACAACTGTACTTTACCAGTTGTAGCCTTTATTTTCCTTTCACAAGTCATATTTTTCCTCTGTGAACTTACCCAAGGGCAATGCAATTCAAGTTACCTACATCTAGTCCCAGTATGACGATGATTAACCACTCGTTATTAATGAGCCTGCATGGAGCCAGGCTGCTTCAGTCACATGACCAAACAGATTGACGGACAGAGTTAATGTGGCTGACAGAAAGGAAAGTGTGTGCCTGATGGTGATGCTGAATCCCCCACCCCAAAAAAAAAAAACCAAATATCAACCTCATCATAGTAAATCTTGTCACTATATCTACTTTTCAGGTGGTGCAGGCTGACGGGTGGGAAAGAGAGATGCTTCTCTTTAGCTTTACTATGATACTGATCTATTCGCTTAACCTAAATATTTATATCACTTTATATCCTGAAATAATCAAGTCTAAAGAGGTTCCAATAAACCATGGGTGTATCAATATAACATTATTCTTCTCTCCATAAACTATATATGTGCTTATGCATAAAATTGCAATTATGCTGAGGCTACCATATTTACTTGATAATGCAAGCTTTTATGGTACTTTAAAAAAACCACTAATCTTAAAATATTCTGTAATGGGGGAATTAAGTTTTTCTGTCATTTAATCAAATAAGTCAGGATCTAATTTCCTAAAATCACAGAGCTGGGACAATACACTTTTTGATGTTCATATTCCTATAACTATTTTCTCTATACAAATAAGTCTTTTCCATAGCTTTTAAGGTACCATAAAAGTTATCTCTAATTCCACTACTTATCTGTGATAAATTATTACTTAAAAGGTAATACTTTTTAAGGACTTAAAGTTCTAAGTGGGGTCAGAGAGATAGTACAGTGGGTGAGGCATTTCCCATTGCAAGTTGTCAATCTGAGTTTGATCCCTAGTATCACATATATTCCTTGCAAGAGTTATCCCTGAGTGCTATGCCTGGAGTAAGCCATAAACACCACAAATTATGAACCTAAAACAAAACAAAGTTTTTAAGTCTTTTCTCAAACATCACTTTCTGTCCATCTATGATAATTATGCCAGTGTGAATACCTAGAGGGTGCTTGATCAAAGACATTGAACAATTTTTAAGGTTTTACTGAGATAATCACTCCCATTTTACATGCAAACATTGATCTTCCACATAAACATCAAATAAATAACGGGCTAGGAATCTTCAGGTTTGCACACTGAGAATTAAAATGTTTGTGTTTTTTAAGTAAATTTGGGAATCAATAAAAAAAAGCTAATTAAATATCTGTAGACAGAGAAGTGGATCGCCCTTTTCTCAAAGATCACAGACCTGCTGATAGTGCTATCAATACTACAGAAAGAACTTGGTACTAAATCATTCAGTTAACTCCAAGTTAGAAGAAATAACAGCAAAAACTTTTTTTACAATACCATAGCTAAGTCAAATATGCAAATAGTTTAGGTGAATTCCACAATCACAATCACAATCTTCCCATTAATCATCTAATTGCTAGAGCGGGCACCAGTAATATCTCTATATGTCCTGATTCATGCTAGTAGAATCCAAAGGCATCCACTTGCTCCAGGAACATAAAGAGCCTCAAACCATTATATTAGGTCACGGGAATGACCTAATATAAATGTTACTGGTATTTGGCATATAAAATACTACCAGCGAGCAGGTGGCATACTGTTGTAGTCACCTCTAAATAAAGCATATATTGATGGACCGGGCGGCCACTAGCGGCCACGAGAGCCGGGCTGTGATAGTCTGGTCTGCTGGGTGGAGTTGTGACAAGAGGGAAGTCCGGATGTGGAAAATGGTGGGCCCCATAGAGTAGGGGAGGGTGGTCTGGCTTATTGTGAGGCTCTGCTGGGTGGCAGGCCAGGGCTAGAACCCGCCAAGCCTCCCGGGTGCCTCCACGAGCAGCTGGGCACAGGGAGAGCAAGTAGCAGCTCTGCCCCATGTGTGAGAGTCTCTGGTTCAGCATACCTGGTCCGGATTGAAAAGAAACTGCTGCAGGGTGGTTGTGGATGATCCGGGCTGTGATAGTCTGAATTTACTCTCAGAAAAAAAGTTCTGTCATAAGTTGATATGCATTTTCTTTGCTAAGAAATTATTTAAAACATGCGGGGCTGGAGTGATAGCACAGTGTGTAGGGGGTTTGCCTTGCATGCAGCCGACCCGGGTTCTATCCCATGCATCCCTTATGGTCAACCTAGCACTGCCAGGAGTAATTCCTGAGCGAAGAGCCAGGAGTAACCCCTGAGCATTGCGGCGTGTGACCCAAAAAAGAAAAAAAAATATTTAAAACATGCACAAAAACGCAGAGAATGTGAATTGGCAAAGATCAGAGAAATGAAAACACTTTATACTCAGATGTCATCACAAGGGGGTATGAGAGGTGGTAAAAATAAACCATAGAGGTATTAGTGGCAGAAAATGAACACAGGTAAGGCTATTTATCATCAAAATGCTGAGTAAGGAAGTAGTCTTTTGGAATCTACCACAAATGTGTGGGAGTTAGAGGTTACGTAAGACAGAGAAGGGAACATTATGCTAATAATTGTCGAAAGTGATAATACTAGCCTAGAACTGAGCATTGAGTATAAGCAAAAAGCTACACATGATAACCTCTAAATGTATGCATTGCAATCCACAATGCTTAAGAGAAGCAAGAGAGAAAGCGAGAGAGAGAGAAAGAGGGAAAAGAGATTAAAGAACATGCCAAAGAGGCAGGCTAGGGGAGTGGGGAAGGAATCGGGGATATTGGTGGTGAGAAATGGACACTGGTGAAGGGATGGGTGCAGGAACACTGTATGAGTAAAACCCAAATATGAACATCTTTGTAATTGCATACCTCAAGGTGGTATAATAAAATATTTAATATTTTTTAAAAAAAGAAAGTAGCCTTTAATTTTGGAGTATCAAGTTCAATGCTCAATAGTAAATTAAATATGAATAACAGTTGTATTTTAGACACTAATAGTGTATTGGGGACTATAACAAGAGATTTAAATAGACTATCAGTTAATTTTACTGTAATATTATGAAAATAAGCCACATTTATATTGCCTTTCTAGTAAAGTACTTAGCCAGGATCAATGGTATGCCTCTTAGAGGCATATCTATATTGATCCAATACCATTGATCCTGGCAAGGTAGAGGGCATTTCAAATGAATTTAGACAGGTATGCTTCAAAGATTGTGCTTTCAACTATTTGTTTACTATATTCCTGCCTTCGACTCTTCGACTCCACCAATCTCCTCCCATTAACATATGCCTTAGAGACCTGGGCCCTATGAAAGCAGAATGAGAATGCTATTTGGGTCTACCAAAGAGGAATCAAAAGAGCTATGCTTGGAATATCATGCCTCACTCAAGTGACAGAAGGAATCCAGAGTTATAACCTTCATCGGCGATCAAGAGTCAGGGACACTGTTTCATTTGCCAAGGCATCGAAAACCAGATGGGCTGGACATGTAATGTGATTTGGAGACGACCGCTGGACTAGAGCTGTTACCTACTGGATCCCAAGGAATGTCAAAAGATAATGTGGCTGCCCACCAACAAGATGGTCAGACTTCTTCGTTAAGACCCTGAACAAATAGTTTGAGGCTTTTCGTATTCCTGGAGCAAGCATATGCCATTGGGCTACACTGGCACGTGACAGAGACAAGTGGATTGATTTCCTCTCTAAATTTTATTATTTCCTGTTTTTCTGCCTGGGGTAGGCTCCTTTTGTTGGTATTTTTTAAATATTTTTAGCTGTAAATTCAGGTTTTTTTATGTGGGCCCTTTCTTTTTTTCCTGATGAATGCTTGCAGAGCTATGAACTTTCCTCTTAACACTGCTTTTTGCTGTGTCCAACAAGTTCTGATATTTTGTGTCTTTTGCTTCCATTTGTTTTCAGGAATCTTTGAATTTCCTGTTTGATTTCTTCTATGACCCACTGATTCTTCAGCAGTGAGCTGTTTGGTTTCCAGGTGTTTGGTTTGACTCCCTGTTTATGTGTCTAGTTAGCTTCCATTTTCAGTGCATCATGATCTAAAAAAAAATAGTTGACACAATTTCTATCTTTTTTTATTTTATTGAGGTATGCTTTCTGGCTCAGCATGTGGTCTATCTTAGAGAATGTTCCATTAGCACTGGAGAAAAATGTGTACTCAGCTTTTGGGATGAAAAACCCTGCAAAAATCTGTTGAATTACAGGCTTAGCTAGTTTGGGAGCTTTGCTGTTTTTCCCACTCACAGCTTAATCTACTTACATGTTTTTAAGCCCAGGTTCATTCTGATGAGATCTCTCTTCTATATAAACTTTGAATGAGGGTGTGGCAGATACAGAAGTCACCTTGACTCTGAATAACTTCTGACTTATTATACAATATGACCTCTATGTTATCTAGATTGGGCACAGCTCTTCTTTATACCCACTGCACACGGTGTGGAACAGTTAGAATTTACCAGGAGACTACCACCCTGGCTACGTTGAGACTATCTTTTAAGATTATAGGAAGGATCATACTAGTTTGACCTCACACAAGTGAGTGTGACCCTTTCAGTATATGGAGAACAAGATACTCAGAATCACCCTGGTGCAGAAAATAAATAAGGACCTTGGCGATACCATCTAGATTACATGAAGCCCATGAAATGAAGATGTATTACTTTATATCAGCCCCCTGTCTCTCCAGTGTTTTAGGTAAGAGATAATCTCAGAAGAAGGGATTAGTCCTTGGCATAATCATTTGTTTATACCTATAATAGGGTGTGGCATCACCCTTCTACAAGCTGTTTAGGGTTCTTTGTTGACAGGATACTCCCTGTCAACAAATAAGATTACTTTGTTGTATATAAGGGGACTGACTTGAGGCCCCTTCTTCTTTTTCCCTTCTTTTAGGACTCATCTCGGTGATATCCTCTCTCTTCAGTGGGAGTCTTGGGCTCTCTTGTATCCTCTAAGTTCTGACCAGAGTTCTTTCATTATATTGGATTGTGATGGTACAGTTTTTGTACTATTAAAAGCCTTTTTTTTTTTTGCTTTGTTTTGGGTCACACCCAGCAATACTCAGGGGTTTCTCCTGGCTCTGCAATCAGGAATTACTCCTGGCAGTGCTTGGGGGACCATATGGGATGCTGGGGGATCGAACCCAGGCCGGCATGGGCCGGCCGGCGTGCAAAGCAAAGCCCTACCCACTGGGCTATCGCTCTGGCCCCTATTAAAAGCCTTTTTGGAACTGCGTCAGACTCGTGAGTTTTCATCCGTTCCCTGGAAGCCTCAGAGATAGAAGAGAACTTCTGTCCTGTTACTGTTAGGACCCCAGTGGCTCCCGACATATATCCACCAGCCCTCTTTCTTTCATTTCTTCCTTCTGGGCATATTTCCTTATTGAGTTTCAGTCTTGTTTATCTATCAAGAGTCGATAAAGCATGCTGAAGTCTCCAACTACCATTGTAGTACTATCAATGTCTTCTTTGAAGTCTATTAGCAGTTGTTTTAAGTATTTTGCTGGCCCTCATTGGGTACATATATATTTAGAAGTGTAATTACTTCCTAATGTACACATATCCCTTAATTATTAAAAAGTGGCCTTCACTGTCCCTCCTAAACTTTTCGGCCTGAAATTTATATTTTCCAATACTAGTATGGCCATACTAGCATTTTTCAAAGAGTAGTTTGCGTGGAGAATTGTCTTCCAGCCTCTGATTTTGAGTCTGTGTTTGCTCTGATTATTCAAATGTGTTTCTTGTAGGCATCAGAATGTAGGATTCAGTTTTTTAATCCATTTTACCACTGTGTCTCTTAGTTGATGCATTTAGGCCATTGACATTGAGAGAGATTATTTTCATAGGATTTTGTGCCATCTTTTTTAAATTTGTTGTGCTTTTAGGGTTTGTCTTATCTTACAGTAGCTCCTTCAGTCCTTTTTTTAAAAGTTGGTTTTGAGTCAATGAAGTTCTTGAGCAGTTGCTTGTCCATGAAGTTGTGTATCTTTCCTTCAAATCTGAATGTGATTCTGGCCAGGTAAAGAATTCTTGGTGAGGCCTTCATTTCGTTGATTCTTTTCACGATATTCCTCCATTGTCTTTGGGCTATGAGTGTTTCTCTGAAAAATCTGCTGTAAATCTTAGGGATTTTCCTTTGTGATTTCCTTCTTTGATCTTGCTGCTTTCAGTTTTCTATCTCTACATATAGTTCTTGTCATTTTGATTAGGATATGTCTTGGTGTATTCTTATTTGGCTTTCTTTTAGATGTTATCCTTCAGGCCTCCTGAATCTGGGAGCAAGCAGTCTTTAGTTCTGAGAACTTCTCAAAGTGATAGCTTTGATAGTTACTTCTTTATCAGGGGTTTCTTCCTGTCCCTCTGGGACATGAATGATCCTTATGTCATTCCTTTTGGCTTCATCTTCGTTATCTCTTCTTATACATTCATTTACTGGGAGTCTTTTTTCCTATCTTCTGCTGTTGTCTAGAAAATCTCTGTATCTTATCTTAGAGCTCACTGATTCTGTACTCGGTGCTGTGAAAACTTCCAATGAGTTTTTCATTTCGCCCAACACATTTTTAATGTCTGTTTTTGCTGCTTGCATTTTCATTTCCAATTTCCTCACTTCTGCTTTCATGTCCTTCTGCAGTGTATTGGCTCTGTGTTCCACTGCTTCCTTAACAGCTGTCTTCTAAATTGCTTATCAGAGAGGTGATACAGCTAATCATTATTGCTTGGCTCATCTTGTTAAGCAGCTTCAATCACTGAGCTTGATGGGATTCTGCATTGCTTTCATTATGACTGTTCCAGGTTGCAACTTGTATGTTCTTGTGTGGCTGGGCAGTACAGTAGCAGTTGTTGATGGTTGTTCACAGAGTTTTGTGAGAAGTAGGGAGTACTGTTGCTATATACACTGATACTTCTATATAGGATATACAAAAACTAACTACTTGAGTTTTGGGGTGTGCAACCTGCAAGAGTCTGATCCCTTTGTGCACTGGCCCTGGGGTTGGGGGTGCTTATGGGCACTGGGGAGTCAGGACGCACCTGGGATAGAGCCGGTGAATTCAGGGAGCAGGTTCGTGCTGGGGACTCTGTTGGGTCCTGTTGGTGGAACTGCGGCACTCCAGGCCTATGAGGTTCTTTGTCCTCTCACTTATCCCAAGGTTAGGGTGGGTATGGGCACTGGGGAGTCAGGACACACCTGGAGTAGAGCTGGCAAATTCAGGGAGCAGGTTGGTGCAGGGGACTGTGCTGGGTCCTGTTGGTGGAACTGGGTGCTCTGGACAGCGAGGTCCTTTGTCCTCTTACTTGCCCCAAGGTTAGGTTGGGTATAGGCACTGAGGAGTCAGGATGCACCTGGGGTAGAGCCAGCGAATTCCTTTTCCCATTTTTTAGAGGCTCTTAAAAACTGTATCTTGGAAAAGGGTGTGGGAAGAAAAAAATATACAGATAGTGCTGCTAGAATTCATGCAAAAATTTTCAGGGCAAGATTCAAAATTTGAATGCATGTAAGAGCTTTTGTTCTTGACAATTCTTCCTTGTGTAGGGACAACATACTCAGGGCAAACTATTACCCTTTGTCTATGTACCTGCAAGTCACTGAGGCACAGAAGCATAAAATGAATTATCCTACCAAAAGCCATTTTCTTTAGAAAGTGTTAAAGATGACTTGTAATTGAGAAAAATGAAGACTTTTCCATGACTTTTTATGTACTGTTTATTTTAAACTTTAAAGTGTTTTAATACATCTAATTTACATTTTGAATAGAAAAATATAAAACTGAAAGAGGCAAAATAGAAAAATGTAGCTACTGTTTTCCGTGCAACTGGAAAATTCTGTTAAGTTTTGCTTTCCATTGTACATAATTTGCACTAGAAAGATTCAAAGACATGAGCTTATTTAATACTTCTACTCAGAAAAAAGAACCAATTTCTGAAGAAACTGTAGGGAGGAAATCAAGATCTTCCACCTATAAAATATCAGTACTTTTTTTCAAATGTTATTTTTACACCAAACTGATTCAGTTTATTCATGCTCAACTTTCCAAATCTGAGAGTCACATAGTCTTGAATGAGAATATCTGATAAATTGATTGAGACTATTTTCTACCAATGCAATTGTTTCTGTATAATTCACAATATAATATATAATAAAAATAAAATATGACAGGAAAATACAAAATATTTCAATTGCTGACTTGCCTGTACCAAAATAGGCTAAAATTTTTTGGCTTATTTCTCCTTCAAAATTCCTAGCAAAATTGAATAACCAAGTAGTCTTGTCATGAGAGATAATTTTATGATTCAAATTTTCTTTACATTCTACTTATAAAATTCTCTTAAGTTTGATTGCTATCAGACATATATTTTTTTTCTTTTTGGGTCACACTCTGCAGTGCTCAGGGGATACTCATGATTCTGTACTCAGGATTTACTCCTGTGGTGCTCTGGTGACCATAAGGGATGCCAGGGAATAGAACCGGGTCAGCCACTTGCAAGGCAAATGCCTATCAGCTGTGCTATTGCTCTGGACCATACACATTATAATTTTACACCACGCACAGAAAATTTTATTCTGAATGAAGGATAAAAGATTCATTTTTTCTTCTGAGAATGCATGGATTACAGTTATATTTTACTAGGGGAGTCTAAGCATTCATATATTCACTGACAGAAGAGTTTGGGCATTGAGCTGATGGCACTCTAGTTCCTACATCTGTACATAAGTGTGTCCCACTTATAGCAAAGGTTAGATATCAGCATGTCTCTGACTTTTGCATGACTAAGAACTTTCTAATTACAGTAACTATAACACTGCTTGAGAGCCTTTTTTATTTCTATTTTTTATTTGAATATTTTTCTACAAATTTTCCATCTTTTTATTTCAGAGATTTCTTTCACAATCTACAGCTTGGTTCGCTTGATCACTTGACATCCCATTATTCACCAATTTGCTCAAGCGGGAGCCAGTAACATCTCCATTTGTCCCTGTGACGTACCAGTGTAGCTCAATGACATCTGTGTGCTCCAGGAATGCAGAAGAGCCTCAAACTGTTCATTCAGGGTCTTGGCGAAGAAGTCTACCCTGTCAGTGGGTGGCCACGTGATCTTCTGACCTCACATTGGATCCATTCGGCAATGACTCTAGTTCAGTGGTCGTCTCCAAATTGCATTACATGTCCAGCCCATCTGATGTTTTGATGCCTTGGCAAACAGGACAGTGTTCCTGACTCTTGATCATCGATGGAGGTTGGAAACTCCGGATTCCTTCTCTCACTTGAGTGAGGCATGATATTGCAAGCATATCTCTTTCAATTCCTCTTTAGGAGACCTGAATAGCATTCTCATCCTACTTTCGTGGGGCCCAGGTCTCTGAGGCATATGTTAATGCAGGGAGAACGGTGGAGTCAAAGAGATGTGCCTGGAGCTGAGGTTCTTTGTCCTCTTAGCTATTTCTTTGATGCTCTTGAAGGCGTTCCACACTGCTCTGTTCCTCCAGCCTAGCTCAGGAGCTAGGTAGTTTGTCATGTTGAGCTCTCGACTAAGGTACACATAACAGCTGTATTCAGACATGTTTGTCCGTTGAGAGTAAATGAAGCATCTGGAACTAGTTTGTTTTTCTTGAATATTGTTTAGTTGAGATTCAGCTGTAGACCTTTCCACATTCATAGTCAAAGTCAACCAGCATTTGTGCTGCTTGGCTAATGTCATTTTTCTTTTTTGGGTCACACCTGGTGGTGCTCAGGGGTTACTCCTGGATCTGCATTCAGTAATTACTCTTGATGGGGCTCAGAGGACCATATGGAATGCTGGGGATTAAACGCGGGTTGGCTGCATGCAAGGTAAATGCCCAGTTACCCGCTGTACTATCATTCTGGCCCCTGCTTGGCTAATGTTTGGTGTTATTAGAAAGATGTCATCAGCTAAGCGGAGGTGATGTGTTTCAGGACACCTAAAAGCCTAGGCCTCTGCATCTGCCCTGGACTGCCTCCTGCAGGTCACTTCATAAATAGGGGGTAGTCTGAATGTGGCAGTCTTATTTGACCATGTATTCTGTCCTGGCTGGTATAAACATTCTCTCATGCTACCACAATCATTGTGGGACTAGCTAGATCTTACCAGCATATTTGCCTGGCCACGTAGGATCCCTAAGTAATTAGACCAGAGAGAAATGCTGTTTGCCTCCAAGCAAGCAAGCATGGCTCCCTGATATACTCAAAGGCAACTAAAATACAAAACTATCATGAAGTAAAAGAGACTTGTGAAGGCTTGGAGAAATATTTAACTGGCATTAGTATTAGTCTTTGGTACAGAGACATGCCATCTCAGAACCCCCTTCTCTACCCTATAAAGGCAATTCCAGGCAGATCTTAGCTCAAGACATTAGCATATAAAAGGGCCTATTTGAGGTGCTGGGAGAGATTACCTGAGGGCATTTGACCCTCCCTGCTTTCCATAACAGTGGGAGGGAGATCTGAGTTGCAGGGGTATAATACTAGCCTGCTTTCTCTCTCACATGGCTTCTTTTTGGGCTCTCTCTTTGTGAACTCGCACCCTTCTTGGGAGTTTTGTCTTTGTCTCCCCTCTACAGGGCCTTTACACATGGTGGCCGCCATCTTGGCCTACATGTGGCTGGGGTTCTAGCCTGGAATCCTAAGCACTGGGCTTTTCCTTTTTGCTGATTTGTATGCCTGAACCTGTGATAAGTAAACACTTTTAAAACTGCATCGGATTCCTGAGTTTTCATCCATTCCTCGCTGGCTTCGGAGGTAGAAGGGAACTTGCTTCCCAGCACTGTTGGGAACCCCGGCAGAGCTCCCGACAGTTATGTAGATGCAGACTGTCTATCTTCACTCCCATTCCTTCCCATTCTAACTGTCATATGACATTCTCAAGGATGGCGCTGAAGAGTTTTTGTGAAATGGTATTACCCTGTCGAATCCCCTCTTTTGACATCAATGATGACTTCCTTGTAAATGGTGAGATCCTGGTGGTGGATCTATAACACATCTCACAAAGGATCTTGATGTATTGGGATTGAACACCGTTTGGCTAGGGCTTCGATGACCGCTCCAGTCTCCACAGAATCAAAGGCTTTCTTTAAATCAATGAACGTAAGACAGAGCGGCATCTTGAACTCTCTACAAACCTCAGTGAGCTTGGTTACTGTGTGGATATGATCGATTGTGTTGAATCCTTTTCAGAACCCAGCTTGCTCGCATGATGTCCTTCATCTAATGTTCTGCCAATCCTGTTCAGGATGACTCAAGTGGACAGTTTGTAGATGACAGACAACAGGTAGATCGGGCAATAATTGCCAATGTTGTGGATGTCTCCCTTCTTGAACAGTAGAACTGTGCTGCTGGTTTTCCAATGGGACGGCACCTTGCCTTCAGACAGGCAGCGTATAACGAGCCGAGGCAGTGATGAGTACTGGTGAGTACTCATCACATGAGTACAATGAGTACTGATGGCATATTCTTCAGGTGTTCGGGCCTGACTTTGTCTGGGCCAGGTGCTGTTCACTTCTTTACTGATGAAATGGCATGTGGGATTTCAGAAGGGAGAATGGTGGGAATGACATATACATCCTATGGAATTTGATATGTGGGCAGGTGCACGAGCTTGGTTTATTTAAAACAAAATCATTATACCATTGTGAGATATACTATTACAAAGATGTTCATGTTTGGGTTTCAGTCATAAAGTGTCAGTGCCAATCCTATCCACCAGTGCCCATTTCGCACCAACAATGTCCCAATTCCCTCCCCACTTCCCGATCTGCCTCTGTGGCAAATATTTTGCCTCTTCTCTCTTTCTTTCTCTTTTCTCTCTCTCTGTCTCTCTGTATTTCTCTCCCTTCCTTTTCTTACACATTGTGGCTTGCAATACATACATTTTGAGGTTATCATGTATATCCCTTTGCCTATATTCAATGCTCAGTTCTAAGCTGGTATCATCATTTCCAACAATTATTAGCATACCGTTCCCTACTCTCTCTTACCTAACCTCTGAGTCCCACACACTTGCAGTAGATTCCACTCACTGACAAGACCTCCTGAATCATGTTTTGCTTGAATCGGATATTGGTACCATACCTTTTTTTTTTGTCACTTGTCAATTTACAGTCTACAAATAAACACAGTCATTCTATATCTTTCCTTTTATCTCTATGGCTAATTTCAGCAATAAATATAAATGAAGAATTTTTATCTTTCTGCTTCATATCAAATACAAGTGGGGTGTTTAACTTCATCAAGTTCAAGTATACATTTTTTATATAAATTACTTCAGTAATCTTACTAGGTATATTTCAGTTATGATAGGTTGAGTTTCATATGCAATGAATTAAACCAATAATCTAGGAGCCCATAAAACATGTTTAACATTAAATATCAGTGGATTTTATATAGATAAGAAAACATCCTCTACTTAGTGATGAAATTACAGCACAGCAAATAAGATTTAGTAAATTATGCTGTTAGACATTTATAAGGCATTTACAATTTTTATTGCACCCAAATCTCCAGGCATTTAGCATCACTATTCATCAGCAAAGAAATTGCTTAATGTTTATTGCTAATGATCAACATGACAAAATAATTCAGATACGATATGGCCTAGGTTTTCAGTATTTATCCTATGACTTGTCTCGATCTCTTGCACACAAACGACTGGAATTTATCTAATTTCTCCCAACTATAATTAGTCTCTTATAAAATTAAAATGGAATAAAACTCCCAGTTGTATATAACATGACATTCAGAGAAACTTGGTTTTATTTTATTATATAAAATTAATGTATGAATTTAAAATATGCAAATCTCAAACTCAACATTAATATTTATATAAAAATTAATGTCTAGTCTATCTCTGTTTTCTTTTGCCCCTGGTCTGTATTGCCCTTTATCTCTATTTTCCACATTATAGAACAGAATATAAGCATTTAAGTTAATAAGCTACTTACTGAAGAGAAGAAAGGACAGAGGGCAAATAAACAAGTTAACAGAGGCAGATGCCATTCACCACCCACCATGAACCAGGACTTAAGAGTAACTCTCAGAGGAGACCGACCAAGGCACAACTGATAAAGCCATGCACCATTTTAACATAACAACCCAGTTTAATATCAGGTCTTTACCAAAATCTTTCCAATATGTTGCAATGATCAATGTGATTGCAGCCAGCTAGGGAGCTGGCGTGGGTATGGGGTGTGGGGTGGATGTGGGAGTCTGTGGACTTTGGTGGTGGAAGGGGTACACTGTTGGGGAACTGGAGTTGAACAATGAATGCTTGTTACAATTTTACTGTGAAGAAATTTGTAAAAAAAGTCAACAGTGGCATAATTATTTTTAGGGTTATTCCTGACCTAAGATAATGTTCTCCCTCATCTATTCTGTAACATCAAAAGAATAAGTTAGAAATTGTAGTTAAATATCATAGCAACCAGAAATATGGATTATAACAGAAAAATTTATGTAACAGAAAAATTTATGTAACAAAAATATTATGCTTAAGAAATGCATGCAATGCTGAGTGAAATTAGTCAGAAGGCAAAAGACAGATATAGGATGACTGCATTCATTAATAGGATATAAATAGATACCAGTGCTTTACTAAATGTGGGAAATGGTAATGGCAGATTAAAACTCACCATTGAATATACACAAAGAAACCTAAGTGATAAACTCTAAATATCTGCAGGGCTAGTCACAATGTGTAAAATAAGAGGGAGAGAGAGATGCAGAGACAGAGAGAGACAGAGAGAGAGAAGAGAGGAAAATGGGGGTACCTGCTATTGGAGGCAGCCTGGGGGTGAGCGGGAGGGGGTGGGGTACATTGGTGGTGGAAATGTGGCACTGGTGGAGGGATGGGTGCTGGAATACTGTATTACCAAGAACCAATTATGAACACCTTTGTAATTGTATGTCTCACGGTGGTATAATAAAAAATTAAAAAAAATAAATGCATGCAAGTGTTTATAATATTGGTCTAGTACAATATAAACTGTGTTCTCTTCTCAGTACTAATACTGTAGAATTTGCTTTATCTGCATTTATGTTGCATCTATAAAATGGAAGCAATACTATATATTAATTCTATATGTATTAATATTAAAAGACATGAGACATATTTAGTATGTAATTGTAATAAAAGGGATGTCATTAGCAGTAGTAGTAGTAGTACCTAGAAATCTCAGCATCATCACCATGCTGACCATTCTCTCCTATTAATTCCTGTGGACTTATTTTAGGGAAACATGTGGTCTACAGAAGAAACAATAAAAATTATTTAGATATACATGTTTTTTATTTTAAAATAAAGAGTAACCTCTGAGAATTGCTGCGTGTGAACTAACTCCCCCATAAGCTAATTAACTAAAATAAAAATCAAAGTTTCTTTATTTGAGCAAGAATTTCTCTGCACCAAGTGGCAATTCTGTCATACTGCTCAGAGGCAGAAATCAGTCTCTTTTATGTGTTTCAACAAATGTGACTCGATCTGTTGACAACAGATAATATGGAAACGATGTTTTATATACTTTTTTTTTATTTACTTGACGAACAATATAAGTAGTTAGAGTGGTCATGTTTTTAAAAAGCTTAAGTTTCACAATAAATATACAGGTAGCAAAAGTACTAGCAAACTAGTACTGATTGGGTACAATTCATTAAAAATTAAGTAAATTCATCATTCTTTGATATCAGATAAGGATATCTTCCACTAAGATTATAACAGGGACACTAACTACATCTTTCATTATTAATAGGACTATGAGAAGTATTAAGTATGATATTCTAGACTCAAATATACAACACAGTGGTTTTCACTGAACAAAACTGATGAGTAAATACACTAGAACATTCCAATTTACAGGTTTTAAAATCCTTACTTGCATTGGAACATTTGTGCAGAGCATCAGATTTCATTTCTACAGTTCATTTCTCAGTTAAAGAGTTGTATTCTATAAAATAAAATTTAAAATAAACACTACACTAATTGCCAATAGAAAGATGCACATAATGGAATCTTTTCAATACAAATTGACTTATATTATCATGATCATAAAAATAATGTTCCTAATAAGCCAATATTAAAATAAAGTCCCTAGCACACCAATAAATCTGCTTTGGAAGTTATTTAATGTGCTCTTATGAAGGAAGTGTGTGGTTCTAATTCAGATTCCACCAATGCAACAGGTGGTAATGTCTCCAATAGGCAAATGTGATACTACTCAATACTGAAAAGGCAGTTAACTATCCAAGCTTTATCTCTAATAGGCATTAAAATGTACTCTGCAAACAACAGCGAAGTTTTGACTGTGATAAATTAAATGCTTTGGAGAAAGGCAAATGAAACATGTTTTCAAAGGAGGGAGGCATTTATTAGGCAGACACAAAAGGAACTCACTTTGATAAAACAACATCCACCAAAAAATGTGTAAACGCACAGTGCAGAGCTGTGTGTGCCTAAAAATGAGCACAACTATTCTATCAGAATTTCTGTCTCTCTTTCCCCTACCACCTGACAAAAATTACCAGTGAGAGTTTAGCGGGTAGGGCTTTTGTCACTCATGTGGCTGACCCAGGTCTGATCCCCGCATCCCATATGGTCCCCAGAGCACCGCCAGGAGTAATTCCTGAGCAAAGATCCAGGAGTAAACCATGAGCATCACGGAGTGTGACCCCAAAAAGCAAAAAACAAAACAAATGAAAACAAAAAAAATTGACAAGGTTACCTTTCTCACAGTGGTTTCCAGTGAATCCGGAGGGACAGACACACTTGTTAGGGGCCACACAAGTCCACCGAATCTGCACCCCTCTTCACAGAATGCTGCAGTAAAAGAGTGGAAGAGTTTCCCTTAGATAAATTGTCAGTAACACAATTCCTGCAAAATAGACAATATGAGCACTAAAGCATTTGCTGCATAGGGAATACCTATCTGTGCAAACACCATTAAAAGTTACAGTATACAAAAAGAAAAAAATTAATAATATTTATTTCCTCGTTTACAAGAAATTAATTGAAATTGAAATAATGAATGTAAACTATTTAATAAAGGGTTGGCATGAGTAGCTATTCCTGTGGCTGCTATGATTGTTATTATCATTTTGCTGAATTTAAAATCAGAGACAACTGAGCAAGCATAAAGACAAAGACATCTTTAAAATATTCTTACATTATGATTACTCTCATGTTTTACAGAACAGTATATTACAATAAATCACTTTATGATATTTAAAAGTTTGGAGTAGAAAATAATTCTGATGACAGCACAGACTTAGCTCAACACTTCTCTCTTGAATACTAATGTTTTGAAAATAAAAGCACCCATTCATGATTAAAACCTCCAGAAAATGGGAATTGAAGGAAGCTTCCTCAAGATAGTCAAAGCCATCTACCAAAAGCCCACAGCAAGTATCATTCTCAATGGGGAAAAATTGAAAGCCTTCCCCTTAAGATCAGGAACACGACAAGGTTGCCCTCTCTCACCTCTTTTATTCAATATAGTACTGGAAGTACTTGCCATAGAAATCAGAGAAGAAAAGGACATTAAGGGCATACAGATAGGCAAGGAAGAAACCAAGCTATCATTATTTGCAGATGACAGGATATTATACTTAGAGAACCCTAAACTCTCGACCAAAAACTCTTAGAAACAATAGATATCTATAGTAGAATGGCAGGGTACAAAATCAATACCCAAAGTCGGTGGCTTTCATATATACAAATAACGAAAGAGAAGAAAGGGATATTAAGAAATTGATTCCATTCACAATTGTGCCACAGAAAATCAAACACCTAGGAATCAGCTTAGCCAAGTGTGTAAAGAACCTATACAAAGAGAACTACAAGACACTGCTTCAAGAAATAAAAGAGGACACGAGGAAATGGAAACACATTCCCTGCTCATGGATGGGGAGAATTAACATTGTCAAGATGGTAATACTCCCTAGAGCTTTGTACAGATTCAATGCAGTTCCTGTAAGGATACCCTTGACATTCTTTAAAGAAATTGACCAAACACTCCTGAAATTCGATAATTTCAGGAAGCTAAAGCAATCCTCGGGAAAAAGAAGATGGGAGGCATCACCTTTCCCAACCTTAAACTGTACTACAAAGCAGCAGTAATAAAAACAGCGTGGTACTGGAATAAAAAGAGACCTGTGGACCTATGGAATAGAGTTGAGTATCCTGACACCCACCCTCAAAGACATGATCAGTTAATCTTTGATAAAGGTGCAAAGAGTCCAAACTGGAGTAAGGAAAGCCTCTTCAACAAGTGGTGCTGGGAAAACTGGACAGCTACATGTAAAAAATGAATTTGGATCTGTGTCTAACACCTTGCACAAAAAATCATATCAAAATGGATAAAATATATCAATATCAGACCTGAATCCATAAAGTACATTGAAGAAAATATAGGAAAAACCCTCCACGACATTGAAGCTAAAGACATCTTCAAAGGTGAAACACCATTAACAAAGCAACTAGAAGAAAAGATAAACATATGGGACTACATGAAACTAAAGAGCTTCTGCACCTCGAAAGAGACAGTGACCAAGATAGAAAGGCAGTCCACAGAATGGGAAAGAATATTCACCCAATACCCATCTGATAAGGGGTTAATATCCAGGATATATCAGGCACTGGTACAGCTATATAAGAAGTAAACAGTCAACCCCATTAAAAAATGGGGAGAGGAGATAAACAGAAACTTTGACAAGGAAGAAATTCGAATGGCCAAAAGGCATATGAAAAAATGCTCATCGTCACTAATCATCAGAGAGATGCAAATCAAAACAACAAGGAGATATCACCTCACACTACAGAGACTGGTCCATATCCAAAAGGGTAAAAGCAACAAGTGCTGGCGTGGATGCGGGAAAAGGGGACTCTCATACATTGTTGGTGGGAATGTCGACTTGTACAACCTTTCTGGAAAACAATATGGACATTCCTCCAAAGACTAGAAATTGAGCTCCCTTTTGACCCAGCCATACCACTCCTGGGATAATACCCTGGGAAGCCAAAAACACACCGTGGAAACACAATTCACACTTCTCATCGCAGCACTATTCACAATAGCCAGAACCTGGAAACAACCAGTATGCCCGAGAACTGATGACTGAATAAAGAAACTGTGGTATATCTACACAATGGAATACTATGCAGCTGTTAGGAAAAATGAAGTTATGAAATTTGCCTATAAATGAATGGACATGGAAAGTATCATGTTGAGTGAAATTAGTCAGAAGGAAAGAGAGAGACATAGAATGACTGCATTTATTTGCATGACATAAATATATCAGGTGGTCTTACCAAAAGTGGAAATTACCACAAACGTGAGGGAGTCAGAGGTTAGGTAAGACAGAGAAGGGAACATGTGTGAATAAATGTCGAAAGGGCTGATACCAACATAGAACTGAGCATTAAATACAGGCAAAAAAATGTACATGATGGCTTCCCAGTGTATGTAGTGCAACCCACGATGTGTAGGAGAAGGAAGGGAGAGAGAGGGAGAAAGAAAAGAGATAAAGAACCTGCCATTTAGGCAGGCTATGGGAGGGGGGAGGGAATTGGGGACATTGGTGGTGGGAAATGGGCACTGGTGGAGGGCGGGTGCTGGAACACTATGTGACCGAAACCTCCAAACATGAACAACGTTGTAATTGTATACCTCACGGTGGTATAATAAAATGTTTAATTAAAAAAAAAGAATATTCTTCCCTGTTGCTAAAACACTGACCTTAAAATAACACAGAGAAAATATTTCAAATGCTATTTCAAAGAGTGTGGGTTTTGCGAGCATTGAATATAAGGAAAGGGACACAGATGGTACCTCTAAATTTATATATTGCAAACCACAATGTGTAAGGAAGAGAGAGAGAGAAAAAAGAGATATAGAGACTGCCATAGAGGCAGGCTGGGGTAGGGGGAAGGGAATTGGGGACATTGGTGGCGGGAAATGGGCACCGGTGGAGGGGTGGGTGCTGGAACACTGTATGACAGAAAGCCAAACATGAACAGCTTTGTAATTGTATATCTCACGGTGGTATAATAAAGTATTAAAAACAAACAAACAATCAACAAAGTTTGGGTTTTTGTTACACTATCCTATACTTACAAACATTACAAATTTATCTCAACCCCATCTCAGTGCTATGCCTTTCCAGACTGGGCTTATAGTATCAATATCCTCCCTACATATACAATTCCATAGGACAGAACAATGTGCTTCTTTACGGAAATAGCATGGTTTATTTGGAGAACCAGACAGTTACAGAGCCAGAATACATGCTTGGCTGGCATACATAAGTTCCTGAGTTTGATGCTTGATGCTACATGTATCCCTGAGCACCACTGGGTTCAACCATTCAGGCCTCCACACTGTCAAGCCAAGTATACCCTAGTGCCCCGGGCCTCTGAGAACTTCAGGAGATTCCCCAAAATGAAACAGAGAAGTTCATGTTTATGTATAATTTTTCACTTTCTTCCACCATCCTTGGACCTAAGACACATATGATCTTAGACATAAAGACAAGTACCATGGCTATTTTTGTTTCTTCTTATACCATAACCTCATCATCTCAGCATAAAGTAGATGGTTAAAACATGCTTGCCTAGGGCATCAAGGAGATAGTTCAAAAGGCTAAAATATTTGTCTTGCATGACTCAGGCTCTGAAATTAATTCCCACTGCACGATTTCCCTGAGCACTGCTGGGTGACTCGTGTTCACTCAGCACTACTGGCTTGAAAAGTCCCACATCCTCGTGCCAAGGACCAGGAGGCCTGCACTGTCAGCTAACACCTCCGTTACCACTGAGTACTGCTGAGGGGCTCACTACTTAACCCCCTAAAAAATGGTTGGATAAATTGACCTATATTCTATTCGCTTTTGTGAGAGCAAACTTTAGCTCTAACAATTCTGCAAACTTCCAGAATAATTCATGGCTAAGTCTTGCTGGGTAAGCAATAATTTAATGCACTAAACCTGCAAAATCTGTCAGTAATAAAGATGGCTGCAATATGCTAATCCAGAACTTCTTTTATTCACATGAGATGTTTTTACTATTTATTGCAGTTAGAAAATTTGACACTTAAAAGAACTGTTGCATTTCTATTCTGTCATTATAATATGGTTCTAACCTTTAAAAAGTCACATAGTGGGTTTCAAAGCAATAGTATAGCAGGTAAGGTATTTGCATTGAATGAGACTGACCCGGGTTTGATCCCCAACACCCTATATGGGCTCCCAAGCCAAGAGCAATCCTTGCACCCAGAGTCAGAAGTAAGCTCTGAACTGTTGTTCAGTATTCAATATTATAATTGTCCACATAATTTAATATCTTCGGTGTTTTAGTACTCTGTAACTTAACAGTTAATCACATACCATTTTGCTTCTGCCAGAAAACATCTGTTTGTACTTTATCATTTCAATATCATTTTCTACTTCTAGTATTATTAAACCGCAAATTATGCATTTTATTTCTTTTGCTTTGGGGGCCACACCTGGTATTTTTCAGAGTTCACTCCTGGTTCTGTGCTCAAGGAATCACTCCTAGTGAGCTCAGGGGATGATATGGTGCGCGAGATAGGACCCAGAAAAGAAAAGTACCTGCTGTACCATCTCTCTGGTCTATCAAATATGATACAATATTATATGATACAATACAATACAATAAAATACAATACAATATAATATAGTATAAAATTAATATATATTATATAATTTTATATTATCAAATACATATTTGATTATATATATGTTATATATTATATTATATCCTATATACCATCTCTCTGGTTTATCAAATATAAATATGATTATATATAAAATATATTATTATATATTATATTGTATCATTTATGCCATTTCTCTGGTGTATCAAATACATATATTTGATTATATATACAATATATTATACATTATATATTATATATAATTTCAAGCAGCATTTGCCTGGGAGTTCTCATCACAAAGATAAAGAGTATAAATACATCTGCATAAAAATATACAAAATCTCATTCTCCAAGTCACACATTGTGAACTCTAGTGACAAGTGCATCAAGGGAGATATTTACAGTGTCTTTTGAATTATTTATAATAGCCAAAATTGAGGTGTTTTGCAAACAAAACATGCCATATTTGAACAAAGTAATCAGGAAGAAAAAGCTTTATGAGGTACCTAAATAAGGCAGGTGCTTGGAAGCAAAGAATTTTACTGGGATTTCATTAATAAAACAGATGACAATTGGTCTAGCTTTGTGTGTGTATCTTCATGTAATACACATGTGCACACATATATATTTGCAAACTGTGCTAGGATATACTAGCTTTGATTTTATGTGTGCTCTTCATCTAGACAACACATAGTCAAAGTGGTAACACTGTCTTTGAGTATTATTCACATTCTATTTTTTTATTTATATCCCACAAATGAGAGTGCCCATTCTATGTTTGTCCTTCTCCCTCTGAGTCATTTCACTCTGCATACTTTCCATGTCATTCATGTGTAAGCAGAATTTATTTTTTATAACAACCACATATTATTTCATTGTTTAGATATACTACAGTTTCTTTATCCACTCACCATGCTTTCCTGCACTTGGGTTGTTACCAGATTATGACTCTTGTGAATGGTGTTACAGTAAACATAAGAATGCAGATGACTTTTCTGCATTGTGTTTTGGGGCCACAAAGTGATGGGGAGTGCAGTTAGAATGGAGAAGGGACCACTATGACAATACAGTTGGAAATAATCATTCTTGACCAAAACTGAGCACTGAAAGGAGGTAAAGTGGAATGCATGATACACTTTTTCAGTAACAGTATTGCAAAGCACAGTGATTAAAAAAAATGAGAGAAAGAGATAAAGAGAGAGAGAGGGAGAGAGAAAGTGTTTTCCATAATGGAGAGCAGGAGAACTGCAGAGATGGGAAGCAGAAATGAGTGCAAGTGGGAGGGAACCTGGAGACATCAGTGGCAGAAAGTGTACACTCATGACAGGATGGTTGTTTGAACACTGTATGAATGAAACTCAATCATGACCAACTAAAAAGCCCCCAACAAAATATAACTCAGTTTAGTGTTGTTTTGGGCTGCAACAATAGCACTGAGGATAGGACCTTGTTGCCAACCTTGGTTCAATCCTGAGCATCCTCTATGATACTTGGAGCCACCCAGGATTCATCCCTGAGTAAAGAGTCACAATTTATCCCTAAGCATAACTGGGTATAAACAAAAAAAAATAAATTTACTTTCTGGATATATTGAAGTTCACCACTAAATGTTCAATTCCATCATGATCCAACTGAACAATATTATAGTTAGTGAAATTTAGCTAGAATATGTTGATTATCTATTTGAATATTACATGATACAATAAATTTCAAAGAATACAAAAGCAAAAACATGGTATCACCCTGCTGAATCCCTCTTTTGACCTCAATGATCACTTCCTTGTAGTACGGTGAGATTCTGGTGGTTAATTCATAATAGGGTCACAAAGGATCTTGATGTATTGGGTTTGAATGCCCTGTTTGGCTAGGGATTCGATGACCTCATAGTTCTCAACAGAATCCAAGGCTTTCTTTAAATCAATGAACATTAGACAGCGTCATCTTGAACTCCCTACAAACCTCAATGAGTTTGGTTACTGTGTGGATATGGCCGATTGTGCTGAATCCTTTTCAGAAGTCAGCTTGCTTGCATGGTTGTCCTCCACGTAATGTTCTGCCAATCCTCTTCAGTATGTCTCGAATGAACAGCTTGTAGATGACAGACAACAGGCAGATTGGGCAATGGATGCCAATGTTGTGGATTTCTCCCTTCTTGAACAGTAGAACTGTCCTGCTGGATTTCCACTGAGAGGGCACTTTGCATTTAGACAAGTAGCATGTGAAGAGCTGAGCCAGTGTATTGATGAGTACTGACAGCAGATTCTTAAGGTGCTCGAGTCTGACATTGTCTGGGCTAGGTGCTGTTCTCTTCTTTATCAATGAAACGGCATGTCAGAATTCCAAAGGGAGAATGTTGGGAATGACATATCCATCCTGCTGAATTTGGTATGCGGGCAGGTGGATGTGGCTATCAAAGAGATCCGAGTAGAATTCATTGATAATCTTCTCCATTGCCTTTCTGGAAGATGTGATAGATCCATCAGGATGTCGGAGGGCAGTCATCTTGGTCTTATAGTTGGCGAAGGACAGGTGGGCATTGTGAATGCTTTTCCCGGCTTCTGCTGCATTGGCCAGTATTTCTCTCTTCTCTTTCTGAGGTCTTCCTTTATTGCTTCTCTGCACCACTTTGGGAGCCTGGCCATTAACATTTGGTTGCCTGAGGCTCACGCCATGCCACATTGGCGAATTAGCTTTAGAATTTTTTGAAGACAGGACTCCTTTTATGATTTTTTTCTCTCCAGCATTCTTCGCACAAACAAGGATGTGCTGAGCCAGTCAGTTGTAGTCCTCATCGATGTCGTCAATGATGGCATCTTCCCATGTTGCCACGATGGTGCCAAAGAGTTCCCAGTTGGTTGTCATTCTGGGAGTTCTTGTCTTAAACTTTGCAGCCTTTTCTCCCCATTCTGTAGAAGTATGCAAGAAGGGAGACAGTAGTCCGATCCTGTTTGGAATTTTGGCAAGCTAGCAACATTGGTCAGGCAAAACTGCCAATTGAATATGATGTGGCCAATTTCATCGTGAAACTGTCCACCAATAGATTCCCTATGTCCAATGTTTTGATTCAGCCTTCTGGAACTGTGAGTCCCATGAATGGTCTTGGTGGAGACAATGAACTCAGATGCTCTCACCCTGTTCGTTCCATTCTAGGCCATGGGTCCCTATGTGGAGTTCTTTGGTGATCTTCTCGGTCCTATTTTGGCATTGAAATCACCAACTACGGTCTTGTATAAGGTGTGATCTTTATAGAACCCCTCCTGTTCCATGTAGAATTTCTCAATTTCTTCTTCCTTGTATGAGGATGGTGGTGCATAGACAACAAAGATAGAATGCTGATAGTGGGTCACAACTCTACAAGTGTAATCATCCTATTCAGTTTGTTAGGCATTCAAATGAATCAATGCTCATTGCCAGGTTTGTTTTGACAATGAAACCAACACCACTGATCCCTCTTTTGTTGCATGTTCTGAGGAACAGTTCTTTTCGGTGTCAAGTGTTGTGATTGACACCTTCTTGTCTCGGCCAGACCAATGATGTCATACTTGATCTTTTGTGCTTGCACCATCAGGTCCTTGATATCTGCTTCTGATGCCAGCATACGAGCATTGAAAGTACAGTCATTTTAGTCCTTCTTCATTTTGGTAGCCCTGTTTGGCCCTGAGATTTTATCAGCCTTGTCTTGCTCATCCTTCTTAGCACTGCTGTATTTTGGGCTCTTTCAGGGTCAGGGGAATAAACATTGATTTTACTGGTTTGGCATATCTAATATGCATTGGAAAGCTTGCCAGGCTCTACCGTGTGGTTGATATACTCTCAGTATCTTGCTGGGCTCTCTGAGAGGGGTGGGTAGAATATTCTTGGTAATTTAGAGATAAATTGGGGACAGTTGGTAGCAGCTCTGCCTGTTGTATCTGCGCCTGTGGTTCAAGCATTCCTGGGCTTGAAATACTTTCCTTGGGGCCGGATCAATAGTCCAGCAGGTAGGGCATTTGCCTTGCAAGCAGCCAATCCAGGTTCAACCCTCAGCATTCCATATGGTCCTCTTAGCACAGTCAAGAGTAATTCCTGAGTGCAAAGCCAGGAGTAATCCCTGAACATCGCTGGGTGTGACCCAAAAGGGAAAAAAAAAAAAGAAAAGAAAAAAGAAATTAAAGTAAAAATCGGAAAAATGAAATACATTCCTCTGAAGGGTGAGTCTCTGTAGGGTGGGTCTCTGAAAAGCCGGACTTGAGTTTGGCTTAGTCTATTGGGTGGAGTCTGATGAGCTGTGGAGTCTGGATGATGAAAATTGCTGCCAGCATGGTACGGGGGTTCCTCTGGGTTCTTCTGAGGCTCTATTGGGATGGTGGGCTCAGGCCAGAAGTCGCTCTCTGTCCTTGACCACTTGTGGTCAGTGAAGTGCAGGGAGTGCAATGAGGAGAGGTGGTAGCAGCTCTGCCTGGTGTATCTGTGTCTGTGGTTCAAGCATTCCTGGGCTTGAAATACTTTCTTCTGAAGCGTGGGTCTCTGTAAGGTGGGTCTTTGACAAGCTGGTCTTGAGATTGCCTTAGTCTCTTGGGTGGAGCTCTGACAAGCTGAATATCAGAGTGTGGCTCCTCCATGAATCTCAATGCATATTTCTTTTAATATTTCACATAAGTGCACTGATGCACCCTAGTATATTTTAATATAAATAGAACTTTCTTGTCATTTTGGTGCCTCTTAATCAGCTACAAGTCCTACATTTCATAGAAAATAACCATATTCTTAGAATTATAATTTGTAAATAAAGCATTACTGAGTTGACAGTATGAACGAACAAGAAGTCAAGTGACAATTACATTGGTTCTGGGTTTTAAGTAGTTTTGGAATGGTAGAGATAACACAGCCTAAATCTTTGATGCGTATTTATTAACTTTTTGACCCACAACAAATTATTTCACCTCTCTGAACCTCAGATTTCTCAAAAGCAAAGCTGCCATGATAAAAATTATGACATTCATGTCATGTAGGTTAATTTATTAACATAAACTACTCAGTACAGTTTCCTATAAATAGAATGAACTGAAAATCTGAATGTGATTATTATTGTTTATTACTGGGATGCTGCTTTTCCAAAAAAACTATATTATGAATGATATTCTGCTTTAGGCTCTGTAAATGATCCAGTAAGTTCAGCAAAAAAAATATCACTACGCTCTGTACTTATGAGGTCCCACTATGTACAGGAGGTTTTATGAACATTCCCTTCCTCAACTTTATTTTAGCAGATTCCTATAGTTATCAATGAGATATAGACTCATAGCTCCTTTGCAAACCCAGAAAACCCAAGGGATGGGTGTTGGAACATTGCATTACTGAAATTCAATTGAGAACATCTCTTTACACAATTGCCATGTGTACCTCATGGTAATTAAATAAAAAGAATAATGATAATAAAAAGGAAACTCAATGTTGCTACTTTGTCAACCACTTTACAATTTTTCAATAATCACCTTGATAGATGTTTTTATATACAATGAAATTACAAACCAAATTCCATCAGTATAATAGCATATCACTAACTCCTCCAGGGGAGGTGTTAGTTTTAGATCATATCTACAATTAATCATTTTCATAGAGACCTGGGGTCACTCTGGGTGGTACTTGGTCCAGAGATTTACTACTAAGGTTCAGTAATGCAGTGCTATTTGGTCTGTGATGACTGGAGTTCACAAAGCTACATCTAGGAGAGGTCATGTTGTATCAAAGATGAAACACAGGGCCTCACACTACTGGCTATCAGCTCTGTCACTTGAGCACATTATTTTCATAATGGATTTAATTGCATATAAATAACTATAAAAAGAAAACAATCCCCTTCCAAGTCTGCAATCCTTTGAAAGACCTTAAAGTCCTAGCTGTTTATATTTCATTTGTAGGAATATCCTTTATTTTGACAAAATATAAGATAAAATTTAAGTAACTCCTGTTATAAAGAATCTTTACTGTCTCCTGGTTCCCTTAAGAACATTTCTTTTCACTCAGCTCATATATAATCTCTTTGTTAACTGTCTTGTTCAGTCTACTTCTGGGAAGACAAAGGGATTTATTCCATTAATAAATTTGTCAAAATTAAACATGAGGTTGATTTTTCTCCTTTGGAAGAAGCAAGAGGTTGAGTAGGAAGCTCCATTAAGTTTAGAAACATATTACTGATACATTGTTATCAATACCTTGATGTTGAATTACTAAGTGTGAATTGTGAAACAAATATGAAGATATCTAATTCAGTAAGAGCTGGCCATCATGAACCAATGTTTGCAGGATTTTGTTTCATGAATGAAAGTATATTATTTGACTATATATGTATCTGAAAAATAAGAGCACTGGGAATAAAATGTTAAGCCACGCATAATAAAAAGTCTAGGTTCCTGCTACATCTCTTGTTGGCTCAGGTGATCTTCAAATACTATAAACTTTTCTTTTCCCTTAATGACTCCTATCTTCATGGAATTCAATGTGTAAGCTGAATTTACTCTATACTCATTTCAGTAGTCAAGTCTGATTTTCAGACTTAAGGCTTCTCCAATCCAGCTCTGCCAATAATACAAATTATATCATCACTTCCAGGCCTGCTTTGAGGTTTATTTATCATCTTGTTCACAACATGATAATTACTAATAGTCTCCTCAAACAAATGTGGCTGTCATAGGCTGTCAATGTGGTCACTATGCTACTAACATAGGTGAATAGAGAGCAGAAATGTTGTTAACATCCTATAAAAGTACAGGGTAGCCCTCAATAACAAAGAATTATTGGTGCCAAATGTCAATAGTGGTACTTTGAGAAACTTATCTCAGGTTTACCCATTTAAGTCTCTTAGGGATCTCCAGGAGCAAAATTCTACAGTTTTATTCCTCTTTCCATTGCAATTCTTCTCAACCTCTCCCTGAGAAAGTCATCCAAGAAGCGAGTTTAATAAATAAAATGGAAGATCCCAATGTATGGAATCTCAGTTTTCAGAACATCATTCTGGTCCCTAATACACAGTAAAGTTTGAAATTTAATACTTTTGCCTAAAAGCCATCCTATCACATACTAGAAATGTATCAGAAGCTTCACTATCTTTGCCACTCTCTCTTACAGCATTTGTGGCAATAACAATAGATTAATAATGTTTCATTCAGATAATACATTGCTTCCAATGCCAGCATACGTGCACTGAAAGTATAGACAGTCATTTTAGTATTTCTTCATTTTGGCTGCCTAGTTTTGCCCTGAGATTTTATCAGCCACTCCTTGCTCACTCTTCTTAGTGCGCCCAGATGATAAGGGCCCTTCCAGGATTGGGGAAATAAACATTGTTATTACTGGTTTTGGCATATCAAATATGCTTCGGGACAGCTTGCCAGGCTCTGCCGTGTGGGCAGTATAATCTCACTATCTTATCAGGCTCTCTGAGAGGGGTGGGTAGAACATTTTTAGTAATTTGGAGATAAATCCAAATTTATCTCCAGCTCTACCAATGGTGAGAGCTGGTAGCTGATCTGCCTGGTGTATCTGCATCTGTGGTTCAAGCATTCCTGGCTTGAAATACTTTCCTCTGAAGGGTGGGTCTCTGAAGGGTGGGTCTCTGACAAGCTGGGCTAGAGATTGGTTTAGTCTCTTGGGTGGAGTTATGATGAGCTGTGGACTGTGGATGATGAAAATTGCTACCAGCATGGTATAGGGGCTCCTCTGGATTCTTCTGAGGCTCTATTGGCATGGTGGACTCGGGCTGGAAGTTGCTCTCCATCTTGACCCCTTGTAGTCAATGGAGTGCAGGAGTGCAATGGGGAGACCTGGTAGCTGCTCTGTCTGCTGAATTGGCATATATTACCTATAAAGGTGGTAATTGGGAGTTTAGGAGCAAGCTTCAAAATCTCAAGGGAAATATACAGCCTATTGAGTGGCCAATGATCACCAGTTTCATTTCTTTTGGCACATGAGTTCTCAGGAAATCCAGCTTATGTTCTTCTTGACCACGGAGTCCATAGATGTCTGGGATTTCTTGAGCATTTGACTCATCCGAGGTCTCAAGAATCTTCTTTTCTTTTGTGACCATTGCATGCCAAGCATGACTGATAGCCCAAAAAGGAAAGTGTTTATTAGTTAGAGAGTACAAGATCTTGGCAAATGGCACATAAAAGGAAAAAAAAACCTGGATTACCAGTAACAATGAATATAAGAATTAGGTTTGTTGCCACTTTGATCATTTATGAGAGTAGTCCAGGTTTCACATCTTATAACCTGGGTTTCAACTCCACAACATAAAATGAATTCTTCATGTACAGGAATTTCTTATTTGTGTTCTAAGTCATTTTCTGTTCACTTAGAAAGCAGTGGAGTCTCCAGGTACAGTCCAGGAAAGGCTGTGCCGAGCTGGAAGTCCCGCTGGAAGCACAATCGACCATATCCACATGGTAACCAAGCTCATTGAGGTTTGTAGGGAGTTCAAGATGCTGCTCTGTCTCACGTTCATTGATTTAAAGAAAGTCTTTGATTCTGTTGAGAGCTAAGTGGTCATCGAAGCCCCTAGCCAAACAGGGCATTCAAACCCAATACATCAAGTTCCTTCGTGAGCTGTATTACAGATTCACCACCAGGATCTCACCATTCTACAAGTGATCATTGCAGTCAAAAGAGGGGTTCAGAGGGTGATACCATTTCACCAAAACTCTTCAGTGTCACCCTCTAGAATGTCATGCAACAATTAGAATGGGAAGGATTGGGAGTGAAGATAGACATTCTGCAAATGCACTACCTCCGCTTCGTTGATGACATTGTTCTAATAACACCAAACATTAGCCACATGACATAAATGCTGGCTGACTTCCACTGAGAATGTGGAAAGATAGGTCTACAGCTGAATCTCAACAAAACTATGTTCATAAAAACAAACTAGTTCCAGATGTCCCATTCACTCCCAATGGAACAAACATCTCTGAATGCAGCAGTTATGTGTACCTATGCTGAGAACCCAACAGGATGAATGACCTAAACCTGAGCTGCGCAGGAGGAAGAGAGTGGGATGGAACGCCCTCAAGAGCATCAAATAAATAGCTAAAAGAACAAAGAACCTCCGACTCGGCACATCTCTGACTCCACCATTCTCTCTGCATTAACATATGCCTCAGAGACCTTGGCACTAAGAAAGCAGGATGAAAACTCTATTTGGGTCTCCCAAAGAGCAATTGAAAGAGCTATGCTAGAAATATTATGCCTCACTCAAATGAGAGAAGGAATCCGGAGTTCCGACCTCCATCAATGATTGAGAGTCAGGGATGCTGTTTCGTTTGCCAAGGCATAGCAAATCAGATGGGCTGGACATCTAATGCAATTTGGAGATGACCGCTGGACTAGAGTCGTTACCAACTGGATCCCTGAAATGTCAAAAAATCATGTGGTCGCCCACCTATAAGATGGTCACACTTCTTCGCCAAGACACTGAACAAACGGTTTGAGGCTCTTTGTATTCCTGAAGCAAGCAGATGCCATTGGGCTACACTGGCATGCGAAAGGGTCAAATGGAAATGTTATTGGCACCCACTTGAGTAAATCGATGAATAACGGGATGTCAAGTGATCAAGTGATCAAGACAATCCACTAAAGTTATAGAAAGAATACTGTATTTTGTCCTAACAAGCAATACTAGGCACTACTCATGTGAATGCCATAGCGAAATATAAAATCTTATTTAGACAAGAAAATAAGTTTTCAAAGGTTGATTCATTAAATTACCTCTAGGTTTGAAATTAAGTCTCAACTATACTACCAAGTTGTCTCCATTTAATGTCTGGTCACCCAGAATGTGCTGATAATGTTCTAGTTGCTGTGAAGTCTACAACCAGTCATGGAAATTGTTCTATCACCAAGAATTTCATGTTTGAGTGGCATGAATAAAATCAAGCTTAATGAAACATTATAATTGCTACAGTAGCAGAATGAATAAAGTTCTCATTGATTATAGAAGAGAATATGATTAATTGAGCCTCATGCACTTGAACAGTTTTAGCAAAAGACTTAGAATTTGAGTTGGCCTGCATGGATGATATTTGTCAGATACAGAAGCATGGAATGGGAGTTTATTTAAATCAAGATTTTGTCCTTTGACAAGATACTGAATAGGAGAAGAAACTCAACAGGTGTTTATAACCTACATCAAGGTTAGAGGACAATTAGGAAAGAATGGAAGAACCAAATAAAAGGCAAAGCAATTTAAAAGGAAATTATGAATTGTAAAATGACGAATATTCAGCTTTGACCTTGAAAATGATTAATATTCTGCTTTGACTGTGCATGTGCCAATCTCTGGCATTACTCAAAAATTCTGGTACCTGAATAATTCTTCTACACAGTCTATGGCTGAAGCAGAGATTTATGTTTTCATTGTGGTCCAAAACCCTGTTAGTGTACTGATGGTTTTTACAGCTTTTTAAAAATATAATTGATGCATTAGATTTTATAAACTTAACATACACACATATACAATGCGTTAATTTGATACACCTATATGTTTTAAAATGTTTAAATCCATGACTGATTTGGGGAAGTTGGTTAATATTTTTGGGATGACATTCCATATCTAAGTGTTAAAATCATTAAGAGAAACTGTGTCATTCTTATTTTGCTCATACCACATAAGATAATGCATGTAAAATACTAAGCATAGTGTCCATACGTAGTGCTCGGTAAAGGTTAGTTCTGATAAATGTCAGTCTCAGTGTCTATAGGTTAATTAACAGAGTACAGCAATTTCTTCTCAAATATCAAGTTCTTTGCAATCTATCTTCCCTTACTGTTGCAAAAATCAATGCCTGAGTTTGAGAGCTTGTTGAGCACAGAAATCAATAGAAACAAAATGATGAAAGATAAAGACAAACCCTAAGAATGAAAGAGAATAAGAGACTTTTTTAAATGTCAAAAGGCAAAATTCGGAAGCTGGAAGCTGGTTCAGGACTCCCCATGATGTAACAACTAAGGCAACAATCAAATCATTTCACTGCAACAAAAACCTGAAAGCAATTCAAGACTTGGTGTTCAGCATTTACAAGAGCACCAAGAAATGGGAGTTTGAAAATGCTATCTGTGAAAAGCAGTTAAGAATAAAGCCAGGGTTAAGGTCAGAAGGCTTCCTGCAGCATTGCTACACTGGAGTCAACACATTTATTACCTCTGGAGGTCACAGTCTAGAAAGTTCTTAGAAATAAATTCCAGCAAGTGATCTCAGGGAAAAGGCTTTCTGCAATTTTATATGTAACTGCAGTGAATTAGATGCTAAATCAGAGTGAGATATGAATCTAAATTACAGTAACAGTAACTAGTTGGGTAATTTGGGTGGACAAGAGTTCTTAAGGGATCTTCCAATTTCCCATCTCCATCTTGAGATCTGAGTGAAACATCATATTTATAAAGCATTCTGTACTTTTTCTGAAAAAAAAAGTCTGCTTTGCAAGAAGCTTAAAGATGCTTCTGCCTATTAATCATTCTATAAATGGGGAAACTGAGATGAGAAATGTTAAGAGATTTTCCCCAAGCACTGTGAAGCAGAACCAAAACACCAGACATGGGATGCTAGTATACATGGTATCAGGCACATAAAAAGCAATGTCAAGTCGGTGCCTGCATATGTATTTTAGTGGTAGAATACATCATATGAATAAATGAAACTGCAAGTTTGATCCCAGCAACACCACCTGACATCCATGCAAAGTATGATTCTAGCTCTGCCAGTGTAAGTTAGTTGACACTGCAAACAAGTGTGCAAGCAATACAACTAAAAGGTGTACAACTCCTGGTGCACTACAATAACTATCACTATCACTATCTTCCCGTTCATCATCAATTTGCTCGAGTGGGCACTAGTAGCATTTCCATATGTTCTGTCTCATGCTAGTAAATCCCAAGGGCATCTGCTTGCTCCAGGAACAGAAAGAGCCTCAAACCATTATATTAGGTCATGAGAATAACCTAATACAATTGTTACTGGTATTTGGCATATCATCACAGCCCAGATCATCAACACCCACCCTGCAGCAGTCTTTATCAATCCGGCCCAGGTATGCTGATCCAGAGACATACAGACATGGGGCAGAGTTGCTACCACTCTCCCTGTGCCCAGCCCCTCACGAGGCACCCGGGAGGGATGGTGGGTTCTTGCGCTGGCCTGCCACCCCAGCAGAGCCTCACAACAAGCCAGATGACCACCTCTCCCACTCCATGAGGGCCGCCATCTTCCACATCCAGACTTCCCTCTCGTCAGAACTCCACCCAGCACTACAATAACAGCTAAAACAATTTGTGTACAGGAAACTAAATTTCACAAATAGGGAGAAAGTTAGTTGGATTTCTTTAAGAAGAAGGAATAATGAGGAGAAGTTAGAAATATGAAAGGATGGAAAAATGAAAGGATAAAAGAAACAGAGAATAAATGAGAATTCTTTGCAATCAGAGACAAGCACTGTTCAGATAGCCTCACCCTTTCAAATACCTAAGACTAGGTCCAAAGATGAGTTCAATTGACAGCAGCACATGCGTTACATGCAGGAGGCCCGGGTTCAGTCCCCAGCAATGCACAGTTCCCTGAGCACTGCCAGGAGTGATAACTTAACACCAAGTCAGCAGTAGTCCCCAAGCACCACGGGTTTGGCCTCCATAACAAAACCCAGCAATATGAGCAAATCAAATGCCTATGGTTTGGAGAAACCTACACATGCAGCTGACAAATTTATGGTGGTAGTAGTGTAGATCTCAATATCAAATTTTCTTTTTTGCAGGCTAATGTAAAAATATCTGCAAACAAGGGATAGGCATATGAAAAAAGGCAACTTTGCACTATAAAACTTATTAATAAATAGCTGAAGGGGTTGAAGAATATTCAGAAGGACAGTGGTAGAAAGTCATAGGCACTTTGGTAGTATTGGATACAGAATTTTGGGACAAAATTACCATAAACTTAACTTTAACCATTTAAACTACAGAAATTTTTAAAAGAAATATCTGCAACACTTAATTCACTTACAACAAAATGGAAGTAAAAGCAGCAACATCTTTATATGGTTGTTACGAGAGACAAAGTCTCTGCCTCCGCTCTCTCCTTCTCCCCGTTCTCTGCTCTGTTGGGCTTAGGCATATAGTAATAGCCATCTTGGCCTACGATTTTAAATATACATGTGACCCGGGCCCAGCTAAGAACTTAAAGTTTGGGTTTTCCTGTTACTGGATTGTATATCAGAACATGTGAGAGTAAAAAGCCATTTGAAACTTTGATTGATTCACACGTTTTTCTCTGTCTCCAGGAGACTGCTGATTCCCTGGGACAAAAGGATTCCCTGAAACTGCTCCCCCTATTTTTTCGGGGAACCCAGCATTCTCCAACAAGTGGAAGTCTCTCCAACAAGTGGAGGGATTCTCCAACATTCTCTCCAGCATTCTCCAACAAGTGGAAATCCCTCCACTTGTTGGAGAATCTCCTGTTCTGCTTCCCTATTTTGTTGGGAAACCCAGCATTCTCTGAGACCTGGGAGCAACTTTTTATAAAGACATGAAAAGACATATAAAAAGGAAATCACTGCTAAATATAAAAATAAAGGAGACACAATAAAATGTAGATGCATGCATTCCCTGTTGTGAGTTTGGGAAGAATACTGTCACAATGACAATTCTAAACAAATGAAAGACAAAAATCTAACCACAAATCACCACCACTGTGAAGGTCTGCTATTGATCCCGAAGAGATGGCATCTGGTCTTAACAAAAGAAAAACGATTCCAGCATGCTGTATTTAAAGAACTTGTGAAGGTAAAAAGTATATCAGGGCTTCTCACTAGGGTGGGGGGTTAGGGAAGGGAATAAGGTATATCAGGATTGGGTACGATTCTCTATAAAACCACTCAGTTAAAAAAATACATTAGCACTGTAGACAGCATTTCCCCCAACATATAACATGTTGTAGGGCTCTTTCCTTGCATGGGCATTGATCCCTGGCATCCCATATGTTCCCTGAACAACATTAGGAGTGATTTCTGAATGCAGAGCCAGGAGCAAGCCTTGAGTAGTGCTGAATGTGGTGCTAAAATCAAAATCAAAACTTACTTTGTGTGTATGTGGCTTGGGGGGATAGGAGTGGGGAGGAACTTAGGTCACACCCTACGATGGTAGGACTTACTCCTGCTTACTTAGGGCTCACTCCGACAGTGCTCAGAGGACCATAAAGGATGCTGGAATTGAATTGTTAACCACATGCAAGTTTTTTAACCCCTATACTATTTCTATGACATACAGAGTACATTATATTTTTGTATAATATTTACCTTTTAAATATGCTCCCTGTGCAAGCCGCTCACGAGGCACCCGGGAGGGATGGTGTGTTCTAGCCCTGGCCTGCCACCCCAGCAGAGCCTCGCAACAAGCCATATGATCCCCACTCCATGAGGGCCTCCATTTTCCACATCCGGACTTCCCCCTCATCATAACTCCATCCAGCAGACCAGCCTATCACAGCCCGGCTCATCGAGATCCACACTGCAGCAGTCTTTTTGAAATCTGGCCCAGGTATGCTGTTCCAGAGACTCACAGCCATGGGGCATAGCTGCTAATGGCTCTCCCTGTGCCCAGTCACTCATGAGGCGCCGGGAGGGATGGCGGGTTCTAGCCCTGGCCCGCCACTCCAGCAGAGCCTCGCAACAAGCCAGATGACCCCCTCCCTCCACGCCATGAGGGCCTCCATTTTCCACATCCGGACTTCCCCCTTGTCAGAACTCCACCCAGCAGACCAGCCTATTACAGCCCACCTTGTGCGGCCGCTTGCAGTCACGCGGTTCATCAATAAATGCTGGATTTAGAGATGACTACAAGAATATGCTACCCGCACGGCGAGACTGGCAAGCTACCCGTGTCCGTATTTTTATGCCAAATACCAGTAACAATTATAGACCTCATTCCCATGACCTGATGGAATGGTTTGAGGCTCTTTATGTTCCTGGAGCAAGCAGGTGCCCTTGAGCTCTACTTGCATGAGACAGGACATATGGAGATGTTACTGGTGCCCGCTCGAACAAATCAATGATGAACGGGAAGACAGTGATGACAATTAGGATTGTCATATAGAATAGTGTCACAATGTCAATTCTACGTATATGACAATTCTATATGAAGCGTGATATAGATTCAATGCAATCCCTATAAAAATGGCTATGGCATGTTTTATATACCAAATACAGACACAATGAGTTTGAAATTAATATTAAGTGATAAAACCTCCAGACTACCTGAAACAATCCTAGGGGAACAATCCTCGGGGAAACAATCCTAGGGGAAAAAAGCCTTTTCTTTTCCAACTTTAAATATAATATTAAAAAGTCATCAAAAGCAAAACTGTGATACTGGAATAAATGAAGACTCTCAGAAAGAGAGAACAAAATTTAGAGCCCAAAGACTAATCTGAAGATAGATGGACAGCCAATCTTGGATAAAGAAGCACAGAGTATGAGTGGAACAGGAAAGCGTCTTCAACAAATAGTGTTGGGAATACAGGTTAGGCGCATATAATAAACTGAACCTAGACCCCTATCTTACAACATGCATTAAAAAATTCAAAATGGGGTAAGGACATGGGTATCAGACTTGAAGTCAAACAGAGGCCTTGTCAATGAGGCAATGTCACTGGTGAAGCAAATAGAAGCAAAGATAAACAAATGAAATTACATCAAATTCAAAAGCTACTGCACTGCAAAAGCAACAAGGACCAGAATAAAAACATGCCCTACCGACAGGGAGAAATCATTTTCCCACCATTAACCTGACAAAGGGTTAATACATAAGGCATTTGTAAAACTTAACAAGATAAAAAGCAATTAGCTTTATCAAGAAAAAAATGGGAGAAGACATAAACTGAGATTTTCTCAAAGTATACAGATAGCCAGTGGGTATTTTTAAGATAACAAATCTCACCATTACTTATCATCAGCGAAATTCAAAATAAAATGAGATAGCACCTCCTACTAGTGAGACTGTCACACACAAAGAGAACAAAACCTAAGAGTGCTGATGAGGATAAAAAGAAAATCCGGAGTTTGCTGTACATAGAAATGTCTAGAACATCCCATGAGTAAATAAGTCAGAAGGAGCGGGTTGGCTTCCAAATTACCTTTCTCATAGGTGGGGCAGATATATAAAGAAGTACAGCAAGGTAATAACAAATGGCCAAAGGCAACACACCCGAGAACTGACTACAGAACTGAGTGAGGGCAGGCCACAGGGAGGGGGGGAATTTGCTGTTGTAACATTGTACTCGTGAAACCCTCTCATTAACAGACTGTAAATACAATGCCTAAAATAAAGTAAAACATTTCTTAAAAGGCACCTACTCAGACAAACGTATTTACTCAGGATTTCAAGATACTTGATGAACTAAGTATTTTGAGCTAAATTTTATATTAAATTATAATTTCTCCTTTTAGAACTCTGTTCCTTGTTTGTTAAACTAAAAAAAAAAAGTTATTACTTTCTAGATCCATGCTTGAAGGTCCTAACCAAAATATACAGATGCAGAATTAATTGCTATGTTGTGTAATATAAAGCTAAAGCACTGGAGGATTCCAACATCATACTTTTTGAGCTTTCCAAGACTTTTTTAAAGACAAGCTGAGATTCCTCTTAAGTGAGACTGTCTGATCGGTGTCTGCTCACAGGTTGCATGCCCGATGGGTGCAGTCACCACTGTCCACTTATCTTCGTCTTACGTGTTTAGTTTCCTCTCATCTACAATATGGGTTGCCTTCATCTTTGAGCTAACACTAGTTTTGAAATATTTAGATGCAAATCCCTCCAAATGTCATTCCAATTTGTAGGTGCAGATCAAAGGTCACAAAGCTGGCATTTAAAGAAATCTGCATTACACCAAGAACTATGTGACCTCAGCAAGTTATCACCTTCTGTAAGCCTGTTTTCTAACTTGGGAAATGTAGACATGAGCATTCTTAGTTAGAATTAGGATAAATTAGAGGACAAATATGAAACTTCTTGGGGCTAAAGCAATAGTATATAACCGCAGGTTAACCCCTGTCCCTGCATGGTCCTCTGAGCAATGGCAAGAGTGAACTCTGAGCATCTAAGCTTCACCAGGCGAGGCTCATTCCCAGGCTGGGGATTTAAGCTTAGATGACCCACTGTAGAGCAAGAGCCTTACCTGTTACACATTTTTTTTTGCTTACTGCCCACCACCCTCAAATAAAATAGTAAAGCCATGAAACAGAGCCTAAAATTCCCTCTCCCTTCCCATAGCACCCCTTGTCTCTTTTTACCAGCAGCATGATCTTACACTAGGCACAGCTCCCTAACATTCTGAGCGCGCCTCTGTAACTGTGTTTGGCCAGCAGGACACTGACCTTGAAAGGAATAAACAAGGTGTCCCTGCACTTTCCTGAGTGCCCTATAAATGATTTCTGTGATGCTCATCTTTCTGTTCAGCTGGGCAGCTATTCTCAGCTCAGACTCTCAGCTGGAAGGGAATCCTCTCATGGAGAGCACTTTCAAATAGCTTATTCAAATTCACAGTGGACAGAGAATGTTTAATCTGATCAGTATTCTGTGATTCCAGCAAAGAGTCAACAGGTGCCAAATACCCAGGTGAGAGACACAGATGGGTGCAACCTCTCCTAGTCCCTCCAGCATTTGCAGAGTCTGTAGGAAACAAGGGAAAACTTTCACAGCAATCATTTGACAAGGTTTGACACTCAAGAACTGTTTTAGTCCTTAGAAAGAAAAGACAGAAAGCAAATCTTTTTTTTTTAATACTTACAATAGAAACTAGCTTATGAGAGGAAAGAACACTTCTGGAAAGAGAGAGAATTAATCAAATCTAAGTCAAAGTGATTAAAGAACATTTCCAATTTTAGTTTACTGACTTATTTTTTTTCCCAAGGAGGAAAACACGGGCTTCTAATCAGAATCCACTCCAGATCTTTCTGATGCATTTAACATATTTTATATTTGGAATTTATTTGGCATTTTAGTGAGGTACGGGTTCAGCAACTGTGATTAACTTTATGCCTTTTATAAAGTTCTCTGAGCCAGAGGATACTACAGCGGGCAGGGCATTTGTCTTGCACACAGCTGACCCAGTTCAATCCCTGGCACGCCATATTGTTTCAGAGCACTTACAGGAGTGATCTCTGAGGGCAGAGTCAGAAGTAATCCATGAGCACCATCGGGTGTAGCCCCCACCCCAAAAAAAAGTTTTCAGTTAAAAATTGTGGAAGGTTTAATATATACATTAAAAAAAAACTATCAGCTGAACTCCCACTACAGATCAACTAAACAGCTAGTTAATTTATATCAATAAAAAAGACAATGAGACTGTATCTTTTGGCTAGTTCAAAAAAGTAAACAAATAAAAGAATGGTCTGACTAACAGTTCTTACCATTGTTAAGCTCCCTAAAGCAAACTAAAGCAAAATAATGGGGACAAGTGTTGGGAAAAGACGAAGTATTGAGGTAATCGTGATATTAACTAAATACATTGACATTTAGGCAGAGCTAGAAAGTCACAGAAAGGGTAGGTCAGGTGGTTAGTGGAATTCTGAGTGACTGACAAAGGGGGAGTCAGCCCAAACCCAGAATGTCCAGACATCCAAGGAGGTCACATGAGTTAGGGCCTGCCTCATAGGAGACAGCAATAAAAATCTCAGAGGAAGTTATTCTCCTCAGGTCTTTAGTACTTGAGATTATTTTTTATGAAGGGAATTCAGAGTTAATGAAACATTTTGTGTTAAGGAGTGTGATAATACCACCTAGGTATTAACAGGAACTCTGGATGTTGTGTTGAGAAAAATAGACCATAGGGTGAAACATACAATGATGAAAACAGTCAGATTATAACAGTTTAGATGAGAAACCAAGAGTGCACAGCCAATGTGAGAGTAGTGGAGGTGTAAGAGAGGCCCATGACTCGCCCAGGGTGACTTTTTTAAAGATCTTCATTGAGGGCCCGGAGCAATAGCACATGGGTATGGCATTTTCCTTGCATGTGGCTGACCTGGGTTTGATCCCCGGCATCCCATATGGTCCCCAAGCACTGCCAGGAGTAATACCTGAGTGCAGAGCCAGGAGTAACTCCTGAGCATCACTTAATAATAATAATAATAAGAATAATAATAGGGGCGGAGCAATAGCCCAGCAGGTAGGGCATTTGCCTCGCACGTGGCCGGCCTGCGCTGGCCCGGTTCGATCCCCGGCATCCCATATGGTCCCCCGAGCACCGCCAGGAGTAATTCCTGAGTGCAGAGCCAAGAGTAACCCCTGAGCATCTCCGGGTGTGACCCAAAAAAGCAAATAATAATAATAATAATAATAATAATAATAATAATAATAATAATAATAATAAAAGATCTTCATTGAGAGGAAACAAAACTGGACAGCAGACCGTCTCATGCCCTTTTCCCATTAAAGTTGGAATTAGGAGGCTTTTTGCTTCCCCTGAAAATGGCATGAACAAAGTCTAATGTATTTTCTTGGCTTGTAACTTCCATCGATGGGTATATTGATTTTGCCTGTGGTAAATAACGCTTGGCCTTGAATTTCAAAAGTGTCCCCTGATTCTCGACACACTTTCTCCTACATGACTCTCTTTCTACCCTTTGTTCAAGTCTGGGTGAAAACCTAGGTCAGTTTTCTCTGCCTGACAGCAGATGACCACAGACTTCGTGTATTTAAACAAACAAAATGTTCTCACAGACCTAATTCCAGGGATGGATATGTAGGTTCCTCCAGGGGTCTCTGAGATTCCCCACCTCCCACTTACATTTTGAAGCCTACCAGCAATTATTGGCTTGCAGCTTCCTAAATGTAGTCTGTTCTTATCCTCATATGATTTTACCTATGTCTCTATCAGATAACTCCTATTTCTCTTAGTGACACCAGATTTTTATTTACTCAATTTACTTGTATTTACTCAATCCAAGATGCTATCTCCTCAAGATAATAAGATAATATATGCCATTTGGTAGTGTATTTGCCTTGTACATGGCTGATCAGGCGAGATCTGTAACAACACAGAGTCCCCTGAACTGCCAGATGTGATCTCTGAGCAAAGAATCAGGAGGAAGCCCAGAGCACAGCTGGGTGTGGTTAAAAAATGTATTTACCCTCAAGATCCATAATCTCATCTTCTAGAAACTCCATTTCTAAATAAAGTCACTTTTACAGTAGTGAGGGTTAAGACTGGACATATCTTTTGTGGGGATTCTATTTAATGACTACAACTTCCCTCCTTTATCTCAGAGAATTTTTGTTTTACTTAACCTTAGCACATACTGTACTGACCTCTGTAATTTCACATGGATTTGCTGACCAAATAAATTTGAGGAACTCTAGTATACAGACCATTATTTTGTCTGCCCCAGTTTCAAGCACCGTAGTACCATGTGTGGCACAAAATAATCACTACCTACCTATTGACTAAATTAATTATAAGACAAAGAAGACTTACAAATGCTTCAGAGGAATTAGCTGAGTCCAGAGTACTTAAGATGTCCTTTAATCAAGAGAGAAGCCATACGAGTGTTTGCCTATAACACTGGGCTTTCCCTAAAGTGTTTTTTTTTTCTATTTTTCAAGAGAACAGGATAGACATTATAAACAAAACTATATGTACATTGGGAAACAGAGAAAATATTTTAATTTTTAGAAGAGCAACAGTTACGACCCAACAGATGTACAGATGTGCTAAATTCAGAAATTTGCATACACTAGATATATGATCTTTTGCCAGAGCTATATCTCTATTTGAAAAATAATAATCATAATAATTGCATTGTTTCTATGCTAGTGTTGTTAAACTTTTAAACAGATTCTGTCCCAACTATTTAATCATGGCCTTCTTTAATCTGCAGTCATGGTGATGCTGTCATTTATTATCATTTATTTATTATTTCCTGTTTTTCAAGAGCAGTTTTGAGAATTTTCTACAACCTGAATGATATACCCTTCTTCAATAAATTACTGGTTTATGGAAGCTGTGACAAATCAATGAGCAAAGAGAAAATACCGAGGTAATATGGAAAGGTGAATGGAATTAGCATGCCAAGGCAGGTTTTTAATGTGTTTTAAATTGAAAACTAAGAGGCAATGATCACTAGGTACATAGCTGAGAACGTGAGAATTAGCAGACAGAAAGGAATGGAAAGGAGACAGAAACCAGCCTCCTGCAAAGAAACATGTCAAAGATTAGAACTGAAAATTGAGGACTGATGGCATTTATAAATCTAAGAAAGAAAGAAAGAAAACACATTCTCTCAAAATAGAAATCTACTGAGCCATGAGTAGCACCTGCCTGGGCTTGCCTACAGAGGTGCCTTACTGTCATGAGACTTTATAAAACCTGCTGAATATGTTGAAGTAGAAAGAAATAGGATAAAGTCTAAATATCAGTCATAACTAATTTCAAAATTCATGGAGTAAATGGTCAGAATTTGATTTTAGAAGGTTGTGAAATATTTAATGAAAGACCAAAGCATTTAATTTTTTTGGAGTTGTAGATATAATTATAATCATATAGAATCACTGAGGATAAGTTGACAAACTTGAAAACTAAGACAGATGATCATTAAACTGAATCATCAAGCTAAACTAATGCACTGAAAATTGCTCTGTATTATTACTTATGCATCAATCGCAAAATGGTAATGCTGTCAAGGGCAAGCCAACACAGACTGTCCCAAACACAAATGATCAAAAACAACCTGTACCCCTGATTCACTGCTATATAAAACAACTTAATTAATTTCTGTGTCCCTGCCCCCAAAATGACAAAATGAAAGTTACAATACAGTGCTTAGTTACAGTACAATCCTACTTCAATCAAAATTATTTTTCAAAGTAATACAAAGCATAGTAGATAGTAACAATAACCAGACACCAGGAAACTATACTGACCACAGACAGGTTCATTTTTTTTCTCAGGCATATTAATCTCCCTGCAAAATAATAGCATTAATATCTGGCAAATTCACCTTCTAGAGACATCCAGGCATCATATTCTATATCCCCTGCTTAGAAAAATGTTTTGTTCCACTGTCTTCTCTGACCATTCATCTAACAGTTAGGTCTAATACAGAAACCTCCTCCGTTATTTTATACGAACATAATCACCAATGATGCTTTTTTCCTTTCCAGTTAACTGCTGTTTGTTCAGGAATGTATCATTCCTAAACACTATATCCCTCTACCTTAAGACCTGTATATACTTATAATCATCACCTAAACTCCTACGATGGTTCTCATGGCACAAAGTGAAAAACCCTTTATCATCTGACCAGTATCAACTCCCTGATGCTTTTCTTTGTATTTTTTCAATACATTTGAACAAATTTGACTACCATGCACAAAACTTTCCACAGAATATGTCATGTTATTTCACAGGATACTCTGCCCTCAAACATTCTTTCTAAAGCATTGGGTCATACTTCAGGACCTAACTCAAAAGTTACTCATTTAATAGACATTTTTGCAAATTCAGATAAAACTTATTTTACCTGAATTACCTAAGCCTTTACTGGTATGAAAGCCTTAAAGGAAATCACATTAGTTACATAAACAAAGTGTATGTAGTATGCAATTATCACAGTTTATCCAACCTCCAAAGGTCACTAAGTTGGGGTCTTAATTATTTCTACTTTATAAATAAGGAAAGAGAAGCTCAAGTAGAACATATATCTTCTCAAATTTACATAGTTCTAAAGCAATACCTGTTACTTGATCACTTGAACACTTGAATCCCGTTATTCATCGATTTGCTCCAGCAGGTGCCAGTAACATTTCCATTGGACCCTATCACGTGCCAATGTAGCAAATGGCATGTGGTTGATTCAGGAATATGAAGAGCCTCAAACCGTTCCTTTAGGGTCTTAACAAGGAAGTCTGACCATCTTGTAGGTGGGCGGCCAAGTGATCTTTTGACATCCCATGGGATCCAGTCGGTAATGACTCTAGTCCAGCGGTCATCTCCAAAGCGCATTACATGTCCAGCCCATCTAATTTCGATGCCTTGGCAAACGAGACAGCTTCCCTGATTCTGGAAGAGAGACGGAGGTCAGAACTCCGGATTGCTTCACTCACTTGAGTGAGACGTGATATTCCAAGCATAGCTCTTTCAATTCCTCTCTGGGAGACCCGAATAGCATTCTCATCCTGCTTTCGTAGGGTCCAGGTCTCTGAGGCGTATGTTAATGCAGGGAGAACGGTGGAGTCAAAGAGATGTGCCCAGAGCAGGAGGTTCTTTGTCCTTTTAGCTATTCCTTCAATGCCTTTGAAGGCATTGCATGCCGCTCTCTTCCTCCCTGCGCAGCTCAGGTTTTAGGTCGTTCATCATGTTGACTTCTCGGCCTAGGTACACATAACTGCTGCATTCAGAGGTGTTTGTTCCATTGAGAGTGAATGGGGCCTCAGGAACTAGTTCATTTTTCATGAACATAGTTTTGTTGAAATTCAGCTGTAGACCTATCTTTCCACATTCTCGGTCAAAGTCAGCCAGTACTTGTGCCGCTTGGCTAATGTTTGGTGTCATTAGAACGATGCCATCAGCGAAGTGGAGGTGGTGTAGTTGCCGACCATCTATCTTCACTCCCATTCCTTCCCATTCTAATTGTTGCATGATGTTCTCGAGGTGTGGCACTGAAGAGTTTTGGTGAAATGGTATTACCCTGTCGAACCACTCTTTTGACATCAATGATCACTTCTTTGTAGAATGGTGAGATCCTGGTGGTGAATCCATTATCCAGCTCACGAAGGATCTTGATGTATTGGGTTTGAAGCGCCCTGTTTGGCTAGGGCTTCGATGACTGCTTCAGTCTCCACAGAATCAAAGGCTTTCTGTAAATCAATGAACGTGAGGCAGAGCGGCATCTTGTATTACCTACAAACCTCAATGAGCTTGGTTACTGTGTGAATATGGTCGATTGTGCTGAATCCTTTCCGGAAACCTGCTTGCTCGCATGGTTGTCCTTCATCTAGTGTTCTGCTAATCCTGTTCAGGATGACTTGTGTAAACAGCTTGTAGATGACAGACAATAGGCAGATGGGGCGATAGTTGCCGTCGTCGTAAATGTCTCCCCTTCTTGAACAGTAGAACTGTCCTGCTGGTTTTCCATTGGGAGGGCACCTTGCATTCGGATAGGTACCGTGTGAAGAGCCGAGCTAGTGTATTGATGAGTACTGATGGCAGATTATTCAGGTGTTCAGGTCTGACTTTGTCTGGGCCTGGTGCTGTTCCCTTCTTTACCGACGAGATGGCTTGTTGGATTTCAGAAGGGAGAAAGTTGGGAATGACATATCCATCCTGTGGAATTTGGTATATGGTCAGGTGGATGTGGCTATCAAAGAGATCTGAGTAGAAGTCCTGGATAATCTTCTCCATTGCCTTTCTGGAAGATGTGATAGATCCATCAGGGCATCGGAGGGCAGTCATCTTGGTCTTATAGTTGGCGAAGGACAGGCGGGCGGTGCGAATGCTTTTCCCGGCTTCTGCTGCATCTTCCAGTATTTCTGTTCTTCTGTCTTTGAGGTCTTCTTTTATCGCTTCTCTGCACCATTTAGCAAGCTTGGACGTTAGCATTTGGTCTCCTGAGGCTTGCGCCTTGCCACGTTGGCGAATGAGCTCAAGAGTTTCTGAAGACAAGCGTCCTTTTGTGTCTTTCTCTCTGTCTCTGCATTCTTCGCACAATCATGGAGGTGCTGAACCAGTCGGTTGTATTCTTCATCGATGTTGTCAATGATGGTATCTTCCCATGTTGCTGCAATGGTGCCAAAGAGTTCCCAGTTGGTGTTCATTCTGGGAGTTCTCTTCTTAAACTTTGCAGCCTTTTCTCCCCATTGCGGGAAGTAGAATTTTGCATGAATACCTGTTACATTAGACTCAAATTACTGGTTTTGCTTTGTGGGATGCTGGGGACAGTGGTGGAGAGAAGTTCACAGTAATGAGTGGAACTGGTGTTGGAACACTGTATGCCTGAAATAACTGTACTATGAACAACTTGGTGGACATGATGAACTCAGATAGTTCTGAGTACCTAGTAAGTCAACATGATGAAAGACCTAAAACCTGATCTGCGCAGGAGGAAGAGAGTGATGTGGAATGCCTTCAAAGGCATCGAAGAAATAGCTAAAAGGACAAAGAAACTCTGGCTCCAAGTACATCTCTTTGATTCCTCATTTTCCCTGCATTAACATACACCTCAGAGACCTGGGCCCAACAAAGCAGGTTTAGAATGCTATCGGGTCTCCCAGAGAGGAATCAAAAGAGCTATGCTTGGAATATCACGCCTCACATCCGTATGGAATGAGTTCTGACATCCATAGCTATTCCAGAATCAGGGATGCTGTCTCGTTTGCCAAGGCATCGAAAATCAGATGGTCTGGATATGTAATGCGCTTGGAGATGGCCGCTGGACTAGAGCTGTTACCAACTGGATCCCACGGGATGTCAAATGATCAAGTGGCCACCCACCTACAAGATGGTCAGATTTCCTTGTCAACACCCTGAAGGAATGGTTTGAGGCTTTTCATATTCCTGAACCAACCAGATGCCATTGGGCTACATTGGCACGTGATAGGGTCCAATGAAAATGTTACTGGCACCTGCTCGAGCAAATCAATGAATAACGGGATTCAAGTGATCAAGTGAACAACTTGGTAAATCACAGTGTTTTAATAAAAAATAAATTAAAAAATAAAATTCCTGGGGGCCAGAGCAATAGTCTAGCAGTTAGGGTGTTTGCCTTGCATGCAGCTTACCCAAGTTCAATTTCCCAGCATCTCACATGGTCCCCAGCCCTGCCAAGAGAAATGTCTGAGTTCAGAGCCAGGAGTAGCCCCTGAGCATTGCTGGGTGTGACCCAAAACAAATAAATAAAACATAAATAAATAAATAAGTGAATAAGTAAATAAATAAAAAATAAAATCACTGATTTAGGCGTATTCAATTTTAAAAAAGAACAGGATTGATGAAGGCATCTTTTCATTCTCTTCTCTAGTGCTGACCCAAGGGGCTGGAACACACTGGGAGACTGGAAAGCAGGTATTTAGTAACTGAATAAAAGGGTGACAAAAGTGCAGTCTTTGACTCCAAAAGTTATGCCCTGTTTCATCTTATATCTATTGTCTTCATTGCTCTGAAGAAAGAAAAGATATGGAAAATATCTTGAAGCTGTCTCTACCTCTTGTTGGTACTTTCATGATTCTAAGGCAAAGAAACTTACTCTAAAACAGAAAAATAATCCTAAATGAAGAAGACATCTCTATCTTAGCTGCACTGAAAGTTTCCTCCTGCCTCTGAGCTCTCAGCCACATGCTTCATGTTGCTATTTCTCGCTTAATCACACCTGGACAGGCAGGTGACTCTGCCTGTCCAGGAAACCAAGCTTATCTTCCATCACTTTTAACATTTGTTTTGTGTGTGTTTGTTATTTGTTCCAGTGGGCTCAGGGCTTACTCCTGGCTTTAGACTCAGAATAGGACCATTCCTGGTAGTGTTTGGTGGAGCAATGTGGTACCAGTGCTCAAACTCAGGTTGACTGTGTACAAGGCAAATATCATACCTGCTGTACCATGTCTCTGGTTCAAAACACATTTTTTGCAGTGCTAGGGATCTAACTCAAGGCCTCTCACATACTTTACTAGTGAGTTACCTCCCCAGCCACTCTTTTAAGCTTTCTTTTAGCGTGGTTTGATATTGGTTTGGGGGCCATACCCAGCAGTGCTCAGGGCTTACTCCTGCCCCTGTGCTTAGGGATCACTCCAGGCAGGCTCAAAGGACCATATGGTATGCCAAGGATCAAAGCTGATCAGCCAAAGCAAGGTATGTACCTACCTTAAAGTATCTCTCCAATTGCTCTTTTCACTTCTTACCAGCAAACCCAACCACCCGGCTTGACTCTGAACCTTGTCTTTGGACACATCTTGGTGCACAGATTCCACCTACCACCATTAACCAGATAAAACACTTGAACATTAATATCCACTCTGCCTCCCAGGAATCTGCCTAGAAACATCTGCATGTGATTCAGTGCCAACATTTCAAGAAAGGAGAGCAAAATGAACTTAAATGCCTTGTTAGCAATAATGACTTAATGTTAAATGTCACACATTCATAATTCTGTTGAAAGTTAAAACGAACTACCTTGAGGGCACTGGCACCTTTTTGTAAAGGTCTCCTTATGATTCTACTCTCAAACAAGTCAAACTATTTCTCACCTTAGGACATTTACATGGGTGGTTTCCATTTGCCTACAATGTTTATCCTCCAGATGCTCACATGGCTCCTAGTCTCCCTTATTCTGATATCCACTTAAATGCTCTTTCCTCAGAAATTCCTCCTCTAACCCTTAACTTCCATATGGCCCAACTGCTGTTCACCCTGCCTTCACCCTGCTCTTTCTTTCTTCACACCACTGTTTCTGTTGTATCAGAGACAGAAACAGTGGCAGCAGCAAATGGCTAACCTTTAGCCAGTACTTAAGTTTTAACAAAGGCTACACTAAATAATTTCACAAACTAGACAAATTGAATAATCTGCATAACTAGCTTAACAGTTGACTACTTCCACTCTACAGCAAGCTGCAAAGAAAAAACTGAAACATAGAGGTTAAGTAACTTAACCTTCTACGTGGTAAATGGCTTATGAGCAATGAGCAGGATTTCAGATAAACAGACTTTCTTTTTAGGTAAGACAGAGCAAAACCCTTCAGTAGAGAGAACAGGGGTTACTCCTGACTCTGCACTCAGGAATTACTCCTGGCAGTGCTGAGGGGACCATATGGGATGCAGGGGATTGAATCTGAATCAACCAGATGCCATTGGGCTACATTGGCATGTGATAGGGTCCAATGGAAATGTTACTGGCACCGCTCGAGCAAATCGATGAATAACGGGATTCAAGTGATCAAGTGATCAAGAAGAGAGAACAGGGTTGTGTACTTAGTGTGTAAAGAAATAATCACTGTGTGGATTTTTTTTTTGTTTTTTCCCTATTTATCATCTATTCTTCAAAATCAGTAACTTGATCAATTGATCACTTGATGTCCCATTATTCATTGATTTGCTCCAGTGGGCACCAGTAACATTATCATTTGTCCCTGTCAAGTGCCAGTGTAGCTCAATGGCAACTGCTTGCTACAGAAATACCAAGAGCCTCAAACCATTCGTTCAGGGTCCTGATGAAAAAGTCTGACCATCTTGTAGATGGAAAGCCATGTGAATTTTTTTTTTTTTTTTTTTGCTTTTTGGGTCACACCCGGCAATGCTCAGAGGTTTCTCCTGGCTCTGCACTCAGGAATTACTCCTGGCGGTGCTCAGGGGACCACATGGGATGCCGGGGATCGAACATGAGCCGGCATGGGCCGCCCAGCGTACAAGGCAAATGCCCTACCCACTGGGCTACTGCTCCAGCCCGACACGTGATTTTTTTGATGTCCCGAGGATCCAGTCGGTAATGGCTCTAGCACAAAAGTCACCTCCAAGTTGCATTACATGTCCAGCCCATCTGATTTTCAATGCCTTGGCAAATGTGGAAAGATAGGTCTACAGCTGAATCTCAACAAAACAGTGCTCATGAAAAACAAACTACTTCCAGATGATCCATTCACTCTCAATGGAACAAACATCTCTGAATGCAGCAGTTACGTGGACCTAGGTCGAGAACGCAACACAATAAGTGACCTAGCACCTGAGCTGCACAAGAGGAGGAGAGCAGCATTGAATGCCTTTAAGAGCATCAAAGAAATAGCTAAAAGGACAATGAACCTCTGGCTCTGGGCACATCTCCTCAACTCCACCGAGACCTGGGTCCTACGAAAGCAGGATGAGAACGCTATTCAGGTCTCCCAAAGAGAAATGAAAAGAGTCATGCTTGGAATATCAGTAACACAATTACATTTTCAAAATGATCAGAAATCCATCTTATAGTACCCTCAGCTCAGACAGCTTCTGGTTTCTCTTGAGTTCACACACTTCCCACTTCTAAGAATGGACATCAAAAAATTAAGCTAGGAGTCAGATAGATAGTACGGAGGGGTGGGCATTTCCCTTGCACAGGGCAGACCTGGGTTTGATCCCCAGCATCCTGTATGTCCCCTGAGCAACACCAGGGCTAATTCCTGAGTGAGGAGTCAGAAGTAACCACTGAGCATTGTTGGTTGTGGCCCCCAAATCCCAAAATATTAAAAAACCAAAGTAATAAAGAATATTTTCTGAATGATGTAAGTTTGAGAGTATTTGGAAAGAAATTTACTTTTCTCATACTGATGTGAAACTCGAGTCATGACATGACTGATTTATGTCTCAACTATACATTTTAGGAACCAATAAATTCTTTGTTCTGCTTAAGGCAGTTGTAGACGGGTTGGCATCACTATCAAATGAACCAGGTTTAATTACTATAAACAAGAAGGAGGAGATAGTTTTGTATTTTTTGCTGCTGTGTATATTTTAAGACTGCCCCTTGAGGTGTTGCAGGTGTGGCTGTGGTGTCCAGCTGTGTCAGCAGGTGGCAGACAGGAGACAGGCTTGTCTACACCCAGGGCTCTGCCCCATGGGCCCTGGATGATTGATGGTCTTACAGAGAAAATTGATGGCCATTGATGGGCCCCCTGGGATGAACCCAGAGCCATAGCAGAGCCTGGCAAGCTACCCGTGGTGTATTCGTTATGCCAAAAGCAGTAACAATAATGGACCTCATTCCCAACAAATGGAGACTATACTAATGCCCACTCGAGCAAATCGATGAACAACGGGAAGACAAGTGACAAGTGATAAAAAAGAAGGACTTTCATGTACTAAGTAGTCAACCAATTAAGAATTGGTAGAATGTATAGGAATAAGAAGAAAAATGTAGTGACAAAGCTGGTGGAATACCATGAACACAAATGGGTATATGCTGAGATGAGATGGAGGTGTCTGGGTTTCCTATAGCCGTGTAACAGATCTCAGTGATGGAGGCTTTAAACACAGCACACAATTTAGAGTACATTAATAGCTACAATGAATGAACTATTCTGACATATTAAGAACTCATGGGAAGAAAACTTTATTTAGTGGTCAGGGGCACAACTGACTGTTCCAGCTCACTCTTGGCTTTGTAGTCAGGGATCATTTCTGATGTGCTCCTGAGACCATACAGAGCACCAAGTTCAAACCTGTATCAGACACATAGAAGGTAAGATTCTTACTCACTGCCCTATCTCTCTAGTCCCAATAGCACATATCTTCAGATTATTAAGAGCATCCATCAAAGCTCAGACAGATATCATGCAGCATTGTTATTGTGGACTATAGTAGATCTTTCTATTACACAGTGGTATAATACCCACTAATATCACACACTTGGAATTAAATTAGATTCTGAAGTCAGAGATAGGGATTTATATCCCCAACATATTTTTTCAACCATAAGGTACTCCTGAAATAGACAAATAATTATTTTATTTATTTTTTTAAATTATTATATCACCATAAGATTGACAATTACAAAACTTTTCATGACTTGGTTCCAACTGTACAATGTTGTAGCACCCATCCCTCCACCAGTGCACATTTCCCACCACTAATGAAATAATTATTTTTAATAGAGAAAGTTTCTTTTATCCTGCCAACTTCACAGGGTTGAAGAGGGAGTTCCAAATAAGGTACAGACATTCATCTGCTTTCAGAACTACAAAGCCTCCTGCAAGTGTCCATTATTACTTCTATGCTCATTCTATTCTCAGGAAGTCAGGGCTGGATGTGAGCTTTTATAGATATTTCCCATGTGTTCATGAGAAAAATCATAAAACTTTTGCTACCACATTTCACTTCTAAGAAGAAAATGAACTTGATGATGTGGAATGACCCTTCCAACTATATCATAATTTCAATAATTCTCCAAGTCTGTCCTCTCTCTTTATTAAAAACAAGCAAATCACCCAAGCTATAAAAGTGGTTGATGGAGATTTTCTAGATGGCAAAACCAAGCTACATTTTTTAAAAAAATTTCAATTTTCAATTGTTATTATAGATTAGGTAACATGGGTACAATAGTGTAAACTTAGAAAAATATTTTCATTCGAATGGCAAAAAAAAATATGAAAAAATGCTCATCATCACTAATCATCAGAGAGATGCAAATCAAAACAACAATGAGATACCACTTTACACCACAGAGACTGGCACATATTCAAAAGAGCAAGAACAACAAGTGCTGGCGTGGGTGTGGGGAAAAGGGGACACTCATCCATTGTTGGTGGGAATGCCGGCTGGTACGGCCTTTCTGGAAAACAATATGGACTTTCCTCCAAAGACTAGAAATTGAACTCCCATTTGACCCAGCCATACCACTCCTGGGAATCTACTCTGGGAAACCAAAAATACGCAGCGGAAACACCATCCCTACTTTTATGTTCATAGCAGCATTATTCACAATAGCCAGAATCTGGAAGCAACCAGAGTACCCAAAAATCGATGACTGGATAAAGAAGCTTTGGTACATCTACACAATGGAATACTATGCAGCTATTAGGAAAAATGAAGTTATAAAATTTGCCTATAAATGGATGGACATGGAGAAGATTATGTTGAGCGAAATTAGCCAGAAGGAGAGAGACAGACACAGAATGACTGCATTTATCTGCATAACATAAATATATATGTACATATTAAGATACCAATATCCAAGGTCAAGTGAAACATATATCAGGAGGTCTTGTCAAAGGTGGAAATTATCACAAACGTGTGGGAGTCAGAGGCTAGGTAAGACAGAAAATGGAACAGTGTGCTAACAATTGTCGAGGGTACTAATGCCAACCTAGAACTGAGGCATTATATAGAGGCAAAAAGATACACATGACAACCCTTTAATGTATGTTCTGTAATCCATAGTCTGGAGGGAAGGAAAAGAGAAAGAGAGAGAAAGGGAAAGAAATAAATAACCTGCCATGGAGCAGGGCTGGGGGAGGGGGAGGGAACCGGGGACGTTGGTGGTGGGAGATGGGCACTGGTGGCGGGATGGGTGCTGGAACACTGTATGACCAAAACCCAAATATGAACTTTTTAATTGTATATCTTTGTAATTGTAAAAATAAAAAAAATTAAAAAAGTATTAAACAAAAAGAGGTAAATAATAAGTTAATAAACTAACAATTAGAGAAAAAAAAGAAAAACGTTTTCATTTTGTTTTGTTTTTTTTTTTCAGGAAACAACAAATTGTGTTAAGGGGTTCTCAGGAAACATATGAAGCATTTGTGATTTAACCCCAGTAGGTCATGTGGAAGGTAAGCATTCTACCCATTATACTATCTCTCTGGCACAAGATATTAGATATTGATTCCTTTCCAGGAAAACTTTCTGCAACGTGAGGAAAAATGTCAATTTCCTTTCCTATTGTTTCCTTCCTTCTTTCACTCCATTCTTTTTTTCTATCCATCTTTCCATCATCCTTTCCATGTAGTTATCATTTCTTGAAAAGGCTTTCCTTGTTCTTTTTTATACATAGACTGCTGGACCCACAGTTACAGCACTAATATTAGAAGTCACTATCCCTTTGTTAAATCTGTGCAAAGTAGCGAAATGTGCACCTTCTATTTGGTGTTAGAAAACAACTCATCATGTACTCTTGGAGAAAGATTTTCATAAATAATGTTAAATTAAACTTGTGTGATGTAATGCATTAATTTACAAGGAAAATTCACTTAGGGTTGATACGTTATTCCCTGAAGAAGCAGAATAATTGAGGTGTTCATAATACAATAGTACCATGGCATGGCTTGTTCACAGTTAAAATTGGCTTTGAAATTCGCAGAAACACTTAGATGAGGCAGTCGGCTACTACCCCCAATGTAAATATAGGCAACTGATACTATGGATGTGACCTTACTCCCTACAAACAGTTTGTGGATACAACTGCAATCTGAATTTTGGGTTCTTTGATTTCTAAGTCCATATGCTGTATGTTTTCTTAATAGCAATCTTCCCAGGGTTAACATTATGTGCCACCTCTCTGTTATCTATGAAACCCAGACAACTTTTGAATGGGTTAGGAGGAGTGTGAAAAATCAGGCCTAGATCAGATGAGGGTCATTTATCAGAGTTCAGATGAGTTTGATATCTGGGTTTATACAAACAAATACACACCAGGCAATGCTATTACTTCTAAGCCAAATTTCAGCTGCAGTGCTCATATGTGGTGATTGATGGAACTCAATTAATACTGCTCTCAGCTGCCTGATTCCTTAGTGACACCAAGTTATCTCAGCATGTTACCGCTGCCCTGAAATCTCTCCATTGGCTCCTGTTCCAATTGGGTATTGATTGAAAAATTCTATTACTGTACTTAGTTACACAGCTTTCAATAAACAGGTCACAAGCAAAACTGTGACTGGTTTCAAGGAGAGGTGAGATACCCGAAGGCAACAAAACACCCAAGAAAATTAGCAAAAAGTCTTAAATGTGCAAATCAAATGCACAGAACTCCTAATTGGAGTATGATCCTATCATTTACTAAGTACCAACTCATTTCTGTCCCCAGATTAGTCATACATGCTGAAAAAAACTGAAAATGTCTAACAGCAACCTAACAATACTTCAAATATAAACAATAATGAAACCAAAAATCAGTCTTGGCACATGATGAACTGGAGAAGTGAAAACAATCCCAATTCAATTAAAATGGAACAACCCTCTATTCAAAGCACCAAGTTAGGGGCCGGAGTGATAGCCCAACAGGTAGGGCGTTTGCCTTGCACGCAGTCAGCACATGCAGGCCCGGGTTTGATCCCCGGCATCCCATATGGTCCCCCGAGCACCGCCAGGAGTAATTCCTGAGTGCAGAGCCAGGAGAAACCCCTGAGCATCGCCGGATGTGACCCAAAAAAAAAAAAAAAAAAAAAGCACCAAGTTAGGCAAGAAACATAAAATATGATTCCACTAATAGCAATATATAAACTAATTTTGAAATGTAAGTAGAGATGAGAGATTGTTGTAGAGCTTATGTGTTCAACCTGGCTCTTAATGGAAAGTTTCTGACCTGTGGGAGCAACATGTACAAGTAGGTAATATGACTGTCATATCTTAAATAACTAATAACCTGGGCACCATTAAGGAAAGAGAGTTAAGCTTTCCTTAGACTGCAGGGAAGATGTGGGCATGCACTGCTCAGATAGAATGAGCAGTTGTAGAGGTTAAGAAAATTAAGAGGTAGGTTTCAAACTGGAAGGATCTACACAAGGAAACGGCACTGCTGCAGAACAAGACCTGTAAGTGTTGGTGGGAATCAACACTTACACAAGAGCAGCTACACTATGGAAATCACAAGAGAAATGGAGCAGAGGTGAGGTAATGGAAAATCCTGAATGACTTCCTGGGGAGTCAAGGCTTTTAAACTATTGGTCAGGAAAGGATATTAAAGAGATTATACATGTGCATATATTGTAAAATTAATATTTAGGATAAATATATTTGAACAGGAGTACTAAGAATCACAAGAGAAAAAAGTTAAAAAGCATTTAGAGTAAGGAGGTGATTTAATGAGACAAATAACATGTCAGGGATGTGGGCTATGGTTGTGGTGAAATTTCTTTTTTAACAATACTAAAACCAGCCTAGAAAAAAGAGATGATGGCATCAAGGAATTTCCTTTGAAGAAAATGGTACTATATTAAAACATAGGCAACGTTTTCTGTAACCACTGACAAGCATTTTCTGTAACTACTCAATAGGGACATAAAAATCACTGTTACACATGTATAATGGACACTGACTAAAAAGGAAAGGAGAGAAAGGTAATAACTATAGTTTCTAAAAAAGATAACTGGAAATGTGCTGTGTACCAGACGCAGTGCCATATTTTCTGCATACTATGGTGGCCCCTTCTAGGGCTTAAAATACATGAAAGAATGCTTCTGTGAACCTTTTAAATAAAATTAGGATGTGATGTATGTAGCACAGGCACAACAAGGCTTTATTGTTTCACTTTCTGAGAATGACCAAAAAACTCTTTCTATTGACGGTCTCCGGTTACCACAGTAAGGACTTTCTCACTCAACAGGTGGTTTCATATACCTCTTCTCACTGCATGGTATTGCAAGTTTTTGCAGACAGCCAGGATCCAGTGGAGACAGTTCAGCCTTGGCCATGACCTCACAGAAACAGAGCCAGTGAAACTGTTGCAAACAAACACCTCACTCTAAAGTTTGTGGAAAGAGTTTTAAAACCAATTCACAGAACTTGACTCTATTCCACGTTAGTGTTTATATATATATATATATATATATATATATATATATATATATAAACACATATATATAAATACACACACACACATATATATATATATATATATATATACACACACTTAAGTTCAGAGGTCACCTACATATGGAAATATTTAGAATTCTGAACAAGGAGCATGAGATTGCAATTAGCTTCTTCCAAAAAAAAATTGTTATAGTTAAGGACCCAAATTCCTTTACCTGAAGCTATAAGCCCATGTGAATCTTGCTTGTCTCTTTTCTCCAAAGCAGCATCGATTGTACATGTCAAATATTAAAATAAACAATGCGGCTAGACATGAGTGACTACAATGCCTGTGACAATCTACCAAAGCATAGAAAGCGAAGTCAGAGTCCATTACTGTGAATGTTTCTAGTTAATAAGTGAAAATGTTAAGCTCAGAGATTAGAGGTGATACAAGAGTATGCCACCCGCACGGCAGAGCCTAGCAAGCTAACCGTGTCGTATTTGATATGCCAAATACCAGTAACAATTATAGACCTCATTCCCATGACCTGATGGAATGGTTTGAGGCACTGTATGTTCCAGGAGCAGGCAGGTGCCCTTGGGCTCTCCTAGCATGAGACAGGGCATATGGAGATGTTACTGGTGCCCGCTCGGGCAAATCGATGATGAACAGGAAGACAGTGATACAGTGTTAAGGGTCTGTGTATTAGTCCAAAGCGTAGGGTGGTCGCTTTGCATGTGGCCAACTGAGGTTGGATCTCCCGCATCACCTATATGGTCCTCCTAGACCTTCCAGGGGTGATCTCTGAGGACAGAACCAGAAGTAGGCCCTGAGCACTGCAGGGGAATAACCCAAAACCAAATCAATAAAGGAAAATAATAAATTAAGATTTTTGAGTAAATAAGGCTTTTCTTTAAATAAGGCAGGCACTTAAGCTACATCAAATGAGTCCCATACTTTACTTTCTTGTATGTTGTATGAAAGATTTTATTTTAGCTCTCACTGATAAGACACTGATAATGATTTTTGGTTTGGCATTCCCTGTTTCCAAATGATGCATGTTCAAAATATTCCTGCAAATTTTAATTTGATCCATTTTCTTTAACACTATACAGTGGATTTGAAGAGTTCTTTGTATGATATATATATATATATATATATATATATATATATATATCATGAGGTCCAATTATAAGCTTTTAATAAATTTCTTTCAATTAGAAGAATGGCTTGGTCTGGGGAATAGTTTCAGTGACTGGCCATGTGCACTTAGCTAGAAAAAATGGTCTTTCCTTCCCCTCCAGTATCAATTTACTCCCTCTGAACACAACTCATCACAAATACTCCAGACTCCCACAGTTATAAACACTAATTACTTCATCTGAATTATCAACATGGGGCCTTGTTTACAAATGCCCAAGTTCCCATTGGAATAAGATTTCCCCTTTGCCTGCCACAAACTCATTTGTGAGAACTTAAAATATGTATACTGAATACACTAAAGATGAATTCATGCTTTTATAGTGCTGCTAAGAAACCACAGAGATACAACAGGGTTCCTCACTGTTGATAGTTTATTTTGCAATTCTGGAAGCTTATGGCATGTCCTTTCCTTAACTCTGGAATGTCTCTTTCCTTTATAGATATAACATTATGCCTTAGCCGATTCATAATGTTTTATAAATTAGGTTCTTTTTCATAAAAAATATGAGTTTTGCCAAGCAAATAATTTATCATAGCTATTCTCCACGATTATGCAACCTAAGGCTAACTACAGCCATATTAAACTCAAAACAGGAGTAAAGTCATATTGACATAAGTTCTGAGAAACAGAATGTGGAACTAGCTAAGACATTTACAGGATAATCTGATACAGGTGTAAAAAGCAAGAATTAGAAAATAAGCAGGGAGGTAGACAAGTTGAAGTGCTTCCTTGCTAGCGCTGCCAGAACAAAGTACCATACATTAAGTGGCTTAAATAAGAAAGTGTTTCTGTGTCATATTTCTGGAGGGTAGAAGGCTAAGATCAAGATGTTGGCCAAATCGGTTATTTTCAAGAGCTACAAAAATGGATCTGTCCCATTTGTCTCCCTCCTAGTTTCTGGCAGGCTTCCTTTAATCACTGACATGCGCTGGTTATAAAATCATCTTCAAACTCTGCCTTCATCGTCATGTGGTTGTGGTAATGAGAGAGAGAGAGGGTGTGTGTGTGTGTGTGTGTGTCTGTGTGTCAGTGTCAGATCAGAGCATCGCAACATTGTTTTTTTAGAAAAGTGGACAGTAAGTATATACAAGTAGAGGCCCAACCTCCTCACACTGTAACTTTAGTAAATTAACTTTTAAAATGATCCTGTTTACAAATGATGTTGTTGTCTCAAATACCAGACAATATAACTTCTTCATTTGATTTCTGGAGAGACACAGCCCGATCTATAAGAATAGATGTCATATTGTAATATGATAATATATGTGCATATTTTAATTTTCATTTAATAGTTCCTGGCACAGTATTTCTAAAACTCTTGTAATTTGCTAAATAAAAACCATCAGGGCTTTATATATATATATACATATATATATATGGTATATATACATATTTAATTTAACTCCATTTCCATTTTACGAAATAGCACTAGAGCATAAAAGTGATATATCTTTTGTTATTCGTAATCTTTTATTCCTACTTTTCAACTACACGGAATGTATGCTAATGCATTACCTTTTAGAAATCCCATTAAGGTTGGGGTTTGATTGTCAGAGAATTCAGACAAGATTAGAGGTTTCAAATCTCAGCATCTGCACCCCTACCTCTTTGCTTATTTTACTTAGCATTAGTGCTGCAAGTTTCATCATTTTGTCCACAAGCACAATTTTATATTATTTATTTTTTAATTTTATTATACCACTGTAAGACAGACAATTACAAAGCTAATCGTTATTGAGTTTCAGTCATACAGTGTTCCAGCACTCATCCCTCCACAGAGCACATTTCCCAACACCAACGTTCCCAGATGCCCTCTATAGAAAGTACTTTTCTTCTCTCTCTCTCTCTCTCTCTCTCTCTCTCTCTCTCTCTCCCATTCTTCTTTTGCACATAGTGGCAAAATGCATACATTAAGGAGTTATCATGCATATCCCTTTACCTACACGCAATGCTCAGTTATAGTTGGCATTACTATTTCCAACAATTATTGGCACACTGATCTCTTCTCTATCTTACCTAACCTCTGACCCACACACACTTGTGGTAGATTCCAACAACCCCTGACAAGTCCTCCTGGTCCCTGTTTCACCTGGGCTTGGATATTAGTATCATACTATTATTATTATTATTATTATTATTATTATTATTATTATTATTATTATTGTTTGGGGGAATATTGCACCATCTTAACATTAGTGTTTTCTTTGAGATTCTAAGTAACTGAAGCTTGGGATTCAATTTGATTCCTGTAAATTTCTGAACTAAGAAATCACCTGGCTCTGAGTAGGTAGACTAGAACAAGGGTAAAGAGAAAAACCTAGGGTACATGACTCAGAAGACATTCATTCAGAGGTCAGGCAAGTATCTTGTACTACAAATAATAATTTGATACATAGTAGCTAAGTGAATGGAAAGGAAAGAAAGATCAAGGCAGAAGATCTTTATCTTTGAAGAAAGATAAAATAATGAAAGACGGAAAGATAAAAAATTAGTATGGTAAAAAAGAAGACATCACACTGAATACTTAAGACTCTATCACCAATACCATTTGCTCTCCCACAGTTCTCAGCCTCTTGAACAGCTGACCAAGATCATGTGACTGGTTTGATCTCATAGGCTAAGTAGAACTGACTTGTGTATCATGAAAGCAAGGATTTCATTATCATTGCAGCACTAGGTACACTGCCAGGGTATAGAAACAAATGTCTAGTTGCAGATTAAAACAGAATTTGTGACACACATACACAATTGAAAACTGCAGTGCTGTAAGGAAAGATAACATTAAGCATTTCACTACAACTTACATGGGACTAGAGAGCATCATGTTGAGTGAAATAAGTCAAAGAAAGAACAAATATCTGTACTCTCACTTTTCTGTGATATAGAGAGAGAACTAAACAAGAGAATAGACAGAACTGAATAATGACAAACACTCAACCTTGATTACAGAAGTAGTGAGACAGTGTGGATAGAACTGATAGGTGGATGAGAACTAATTGGAGGTCACTAGTGGAGGGTCTTGGGATCTTTGGTAGTAACTGTCTATCAAGACCACAAAATATAAACATAAATACTATTTTGAACAAGCCACCCAAATTACAATAATAACAATAGTAATAATAATAAAGTATTATGTCTTACTTACTCCTTCCTACTGTCACAGTGATCTTGGAAACCATGTGGAACATAGGGAATAATAACAACAAAAACTGGAGGAGGACAACCCAACCTACATCATAGCGTGCGTGAACAACCAAGAAACATTTACAGCACCAGTCACTGTTCAATGGTATAATTTTGCATCCTGATGCCATGGATTATTGTAGTTTAACACAGAATTTCTATTCTGAAACACATAATGACATATCGAAGGTGACAAATGCTGTTACCAAATTTAAATAACATTTTTGATCACAGAAGATAAAAAAGAATCCAGAGAGCAGTCTTTATCATATTTTTCCATTTATTTATTTATTTGTTTGTTTATTTTGATTTTTGGGTCATAACCGGCGATTCTCAGGGGTTACTCCTGGCTCTGCACTCAGGAATTACTCCTGGCGGTGCTCAGGGGACCATATGGGATGCCGGGACTGAACCCAGGCCGGCACAGGCCAGCCGCGTGCAAGGCAAAAAACGCCTTACTTGCTGGGCTATTGCTCCAGCCCTTTTCCTTTTATTTTTATTTGGGGCTATAATTGATAATGCTCAGGACTCTCCCAGTGACCTTAGGGGAACATGAGGTGCCAGGTATTGAACATGAAAAGTCCAGCATACACAGTATTTGCATTAATACTTCAGTTTATTTTTCCAATCCATGAACTTCTTGTGTCATCACTTACATAGGCTGGCTAGTATATTCTGGTTACCTTCATTTTGCATTTATTTTAAAGAAGTATTTCACTCCAGTGTTCTTGAAACAAAGTGCTTAAAAACTTCCATCTCAAAAAAAAAAAGGCTAATCACCTTTCTAGCTTCAGTTTACATAAAGAATTCTTTGTTATAAAGAAATAACCTAGACACAATGGGGAGAGCTGTCATTCAGTTCTTCCCTAGCCCAGCTGACCATGAGGATCCCAGGAAAACAGATGGGTTTTGGGTGTTGGCCCATCACCTCTGGGGGCCCCCAGAAGCAGCCAGATGAGACTCGCCCACCACAATAGCTGCCATTTTCGCTGTCCGGACGCTGCAGCACATCAGAACCCACCCAGGAGAGACGCTGATCTCAAGACCAGATTAACAAAGTAGCTGAGTTGGAGCCCAAGTAGGCAACTCTTAGAAGTGGAAGTCACTGGGCATTTGTCAGATGGAGCTAGGGCCAACCCTTCCCTCTCTATCTGGTTCTGAAGCCCGGTGGCCCCACCCAGGAACTTCTCCGGGGCGACTAGCCATAGCATGTAGAGCCTCAGATGCAATGGGGAGAGCTGGCATTCAGAGAGAAAGAAAGATAGGAGATATAGAACCCGCCATGGAGGTGGGCTGGGGGAGGGGTGAGGGAGGTGGGGATATTGGTGATGGAAGATGTACACGGGTGGAGGGATGGGTGTTGAAACACTGTAGAACCAAAACTCAAGCATGGGCATCTTGTAATTGTATGTCTAAAGGTGGTGTAATAAAATAATAATAATAATAAAGAAATAACCTACAGGTAGGTGAGTTGTTTCTCACATTGTCAGTTATAATGATTATACAGTTTAACTGAGTATAATACTTGCAAATTTTCCGATGAAATAAATGACATTAAATTTCAACCCTATTACCCCTTTATTTTATATATTACTAATCTCTCATAACCTCATTAATATTTTCAAAGGGAATACCTTTTATAGTGATTTGAGGAATTTAAAAATAACAAACTTGTTATAAACTTTAAATATAAGAACGTAGGCAACTAGAAATTCTTCTATTTTAAAAATATTTATTTTAATGTAGATAAAAGCCACTACTGTTGATACAATTCTATAGCTGAAATTGATTAGATTAAAAATTCCCAATATTACAATCAATTATAAAAATCAAGTATTTTTTTTTTTTTTGCTTTTTGGGTCACACCCAACAATGCTCAGGGGTTACTCCTGGCTCTTCGCTCAGGAATTACTCTCTGCAGTGCTGGGGTACCATATGGGATGCCGGGATCAAACCCGGGTTGGCTGCGTGCAAAGCAAATGCCCTACCTGCTGTGCTTATGCTCCAGCTCCAAATCAAGTAATTTTTATGTGAAAATTGTTACAACTGATCACATCTGTAGCATCTGATCACAGGGGTTGTTAAGTCCTTGTTTAACACTTTATTAAGCTGCTTGTTGCTACTTGAGCCTTACCTGTTATTGTTTGTTGAGTTTATCTGGCTTCTATATTACTTTTCCATATAATTTGGTGTGCTCAGCTGGAATTTTTTATTTTTTAAAGTGCCATCTAAGTGCATCAATAAGTACATAAGTGTTTTAAAATACAATTTAATTTATATGTGTCTAATATGCATACATATTAAACTTATATGAGTCGCAATAAACAGTGACAAAAGCAACATAGGGGAAAAAATACCTGAATTTGGTACTATTTTTTTATCTATATTAAAATTGTGATTTTTGAGACCAGATAGTCCAGCAGGTGAAGCATTCGCCTTTCATGGGTCTACCCCAGTTCTAATTCCCAGTACCACATATGGCGATCCAAGCACAGCCAGAAGCAATCCCTGAGCACATACATATACCTGGAGCACTACCATTTGTGGTCCACCACTCTCACCCCACCAAAAAAAAAAAAAAAGCTTTTTAAAACAAAACCACTATAAGCAAGATAAGAAAACAAAGTGGAATACTACATTTTGTATACGAATATCTGGGAATGAACTTTGCTTTCCTCATTGATTTCACCTCACTGATTCGTTGTACAAATAAGTCGAAACTTATTAAATCTAGTTTACTGAAAGAGTCAGAAATAATATACGTAAAAGGGCTGGTCAAGGCTGATGGCAAACACTATATGAATGTATTTATTTAAGTGCTACGCAGATGCAGAGTATTGTTATTTCTTAGGGTCTAGTTATTACTCCAAGACAACTTTGTCGTAACCTGAGGTACTTTCTAAGAAACTGAGAATCAGACATCACAATGACAGATTTTATAATATATAAAGAAAAAGTTAAAGAATATTTTGTTTGTTCTGGTGGTGTTTGGAGCTTACTTTTGGCTATGCACTCAGGAATTACTCCTGGCCATGCTAGGGGGGCATATCTGGTGCTGAAGATCAAACCTGGCTTGAACATGTGCAAGTAAAACACCCATATTTGCTGTACTAAATTCTGGCCCCATACTGAAGATTTTTAAAACCACTGAATAATGCACATTCATGTTGCATAATTGTCAGTGCTGACTTCACATGGGAATAACAATGAGATTTGGGAAAAACTATACTAGAACCAAGCAGCAGTGGGAGTCTTCTGAATCTATTCTGATTTAGATGGGTTTCAGATTAGTCATGTAAACTGATCTGATAAGTTAGATGAACCTGGTTACATTAGTTCAATTTCTAGAAATATTCTTTTCTCCACACAATATGAATAAAATAGGACAGACTTTGGTGTAACTGTTTGAAAGACGTCTTAAAAAATGGCAAATTCTTAGCATGGATAAACCCAACAAAATAAACACTGGCTGAGAAGCTGAGAATCAGAGATTTGTTTGTGGTAGTGTCAGGTCAACACATGTACTCAAGATTTGGAATTCTTAACTCCACGATCCTTATACATTACTTTACATTTTGAATTTGTGAATTTCTTGAATTTCTCTAAATTTTAGGGAAAATAACTATTTCAGAGGGCTCAGGTGAGAACAAGTGTGCTAACAGTTCTAATTTATACATGTATATATGAAAAATGTGGAGAATAGCAACTGATATGTGTTTAGTAAATATTAGACTTTGATATATTGGACAAACTAAAATTAAAAAATAAAAAAATTCACTTCTGCTCATTAAAGCATATTAAAATTAATTTGAGGGGAACATTAAGGAAATAAATGGGAAAGGAACATGGGCAGCTCATCAAGGAAAACTTCACGGATATTTCATTCTGATACTATGTATAGAAAGGGTAAGACATGTATTTTTCATAGAGGTTGACATTATTAGGCCAAATAAACACTTGAAAAATATGCCAATTACTGCCCTACAAAAAGAAAAGTTCTGGTATCTGTGATAAAGAGAATCAAAGGATATTAATTTCAACTTTCATACCACTACTGTGAAACAGCAGGTTGGCAGGAAGTTTTAGTAAATAATTATTGCTTTCCCACTATATTGTAAGACTATCCCAAGACTCTTGGAATGCAGGAGTGAAAATGGTACTGAAATTTTGCAATGGTCAATAGAGGAGATGAACATGGCCAAAAGGTGCTAACATAAGGAAATACCACTTGTCACTTGTCTTCCCATTCAACGATTTGCTCTAGCGGACACCAGTAAAGTCCCTTCACATTCATCCCTGTGGGGTACTAGTATGGCCCAAGGGCATCTGCTTGCTTCAGGAACACAGAGTCTCAAACCATTCGTTCAGGTCTTAGGAATGAGGTCTATTTTTGTTAGTGTTTTTGGCATATCAAATACAACATGGGTAGCTTGCCAGGCTCTGGCATGCGGGTATGATACTCTCGGTAGTAGGTAGTGGGTAGTACTGAAAGGATGGAGGGAGGCCTTTCTCCACGGCTCATAGTGGGTTGAACACCTCTGTTTCAATGCAATGGGGAGAGAGGGAGGGGAGTTGGGGATTGAGGAGAGACAGAGAGAGGCAGATGGAGGGAGACTGAGACGGAGAGACAAAAGGAGATCACCAATGAGAAACCATAGCAACCAATCCATGAGTGGAACTCCATCAGGTCTGGAAGAGGATTGAGGTGGTATATAGCCATCCCTTCATTCAATTTATCCATCAAACATTTATTAAGTCTAAGGGGGTGCCAAGCACTAGGGTAGGCCCTGGGGATAGACACCTTGAAAGCTCGGAGCCTCCAGGCCCTCCTGCTGCCAGTTAGTCTGGGATGCAGGAAGGAAGTGAAGCCCAACAAGTACTCCAAGTCCAAGCTGGCAAGGGTCTCAGAGAGGATGTGGCCGTATGCCTGAGGTAGAGCAGAGCTGGGGCTGGAGAGAAAGATGGGATGGAGAGGACTTAGGAAATTAAGAAATAAGAGTCCCATAAGCGCCTGCATTTGCCTGGGTTGAGGGGGAACCTCACAGGTTACTCCTGGTTCTGCATTCAAAAATTACTCCCTGCAGTTCTCTGGGGATGCTGGGAATCGAACTGGGATACTGGGATGTTGGGAATCAAACTGTCCGCTGCTTGCAAGGCAAATGTCCTCCCTGTTCTATCACTCTGGGCCCTCTTGTTGGTGCCTTATAAACCCTTCTTTGCATACCTACTTCAATTGGTTCCCCACATGCCGTCATTTGCATAAAGACACGTATGTTCATCTCATTGGTCGGACACAATCTGATGATAAGGAAATATAGAACTGATAATTATGGTAAGCTCTATGAAGGAGGGAGATGAGGTTTTAATAGTAATGGTTAAGAACTTATGCTTTAGAGATGGAATTTATTTTCTGAAGTCCTTAAAAAGTCCTTGAAAGGCTTACGTTGATGATTTCCTCTCCTTTCTAGGAACTTAGAAAATGGAAGCAGTGAATTAAAATGTCATCAGGGTGATGAAATAAAAATGAGATGACTCACATAAGTAAATATCTTAGTTCCTGGATATAGCAAGTGCTTATTTTATAGTCATTATTTAATTGTAGAAGACTCAACAAAGACCAGAAAGTCCAGAAAGGACTACAGACAAAAAGTCCAGAAAGGCGGTGTAAAGTTATAAAGTGATATGCATGATACCCTTTCAGTAACACTACTGCAAACCTCAGTGCCTAAAATGAAAAAAGGAGAGAGTGAGAGAGAGAGAGAGAGAGAAAGAGAGAGAGAGAGTCTGCCATTGAGGTAGGCTAATGGGAGTGGGACGGGGACTGAGGGGTGGTGATGAGAAATGCATACTGGTAAAGAGATGGGTATTGGAACATTGCATGACTGAAATTCAATCATGAACAATTTTGCAACTGTGTCTCAGGGTGATCCAATTAAAACAAATTTTAAAAGACATCTTGTCCAATTTATTAAATGAAGACATATGGATAGCAAATAATCCACATCCATACTTATAAGACTCTAAGATAAAAGCTTAACTTGTCCTCCAAACAATTAGGATGCTTTTGGTAAGCTGCTGGACGGATGAGAGTAAAACTTAAAGACATTGCTGGGTCCTTCTTCCTTAGGTTGATTTCTGCCCAACAGTCTTGACCAAATTCTGCTGTTGGGCAGAAATCAACCTAAGGAAGGAGAAGGACCCAGCAATGTTTATAAGTTTTACTCTCATTCGTCCAGCAGCTTCTCAGCTTCCTTGACAGCGAACAACCATTACTTTCTGAAAGAGCTCTGGAGAAGAGAAGGCATTTTAATCTCCATTGGCAGATAACAAATAAATAGCACTGAAAATTCATGCCCAGATGAAGGGTAATGCTTAATCCAAAGTGATTTATGACTTGAGTCACATGATTATTATTGACAAATTCCTGATTAGGTCTCTGGCATTTTACCCAGTCATCACTCCCCCTCAGTTTAAATAAAATATTATTTAAAAATGACAGAGATAACAAACTGGAAAGAGATGAGAACACTAAGATAGAGACATAAAGGCATATTGACAAAGTCAAATTGAATGTATTTGGATACTTTGCCTTTTCTAGTTTTGAGAATACTGAAAAAAATAAACTTATATGTATAAGTGTGGCTATATTAAAACATAAGAAAGATGTATAGTAGGATGAAAAATCAGAAAATTTAAGTGCTTCAAGCTTTTAAATGCTAATTTACAAATTCATGGTGCTTGTATTCTGTAATAATATTAATAAGAGATTTATGAAGAAATTAACTATTATTTTTCTAAAAGAATTCATTTTGTGGAGACTCTCCAAATACATCTTTGTATTCATAAAAATATGTCTTGAATATTAGGAACTAATAGCTGTTTTGTTATTTATTTTTGATATTTTACTATACCATGAGATATACAATTACAAAGATGTTCATGTTTGGGTTTCAGTCATACAGTGTTCTAGCACCCATCCCTCCACCAGTGCCCATTTCCCATCACTAATGTTCCCAATTTCCTTCCCCTCCCCAAGCCTGTTTCTATGGCAGGCTCTTTACCTCTTTTCTCTCTCTCTCTTGCTCTTTTCCTTCTCTTACACATTCTGAGATTAATACATACATTTAGAGGTTATCATGTATATCCATTTTCCTCTATTCAATGCTCAGTTCTAAGCAGGTATTATCATTTCCAATAATTATTAGTACACAGTTCCCTTCTCTGTCTTACCTAACCTCTGACTCCCACACACTTGCAGTTGATTCCACTATTGACAAGACTTCCTAATCCATGTTTTGCCTGGCCCTGGATATTGGTATTATAATACATATATAAAATATCCCCAAATAAATACCGTCATTCTAATAGTATTTTTTAAATCTATAAGGAAATGGGAGTGTGTCAAATTATCATGTTTGCTAATACTGATGTGGGACAAGCAGGTATTTTAACTTTTTTCTTTTATTCTTCTGTCTGCTCCTACAGCATCAGTTCTCAATCTCTCTTGCCTTTCAATATATCTCCCTTTTGGCAGATATAACACAATTTATTAATAGATCAACCCAGCTATGTCATAAAATCTACAGTTACATTAAGTTAACTTAATCAGTTACTAAAATATGGTATGAAAACCAACTTAGTAGTTAAATCCTCTGCCAGAGTAGATACAGAGGCAGTGAAATAAAGATCTAAAAAATATTGGTAGTGTGACTTCGGTGTTATTCTATTCTGATATTTTAACTCTATGATATAATATAGAAAAGTGAAGATTTGGAAAACAGGTAGGGAAAAGGATTGATATAACTCTCAAAACAATTCAAACAAGTTACTTTAAAAAGATTCATGACCACTAACATTCCCTATGTGAAGGAATGAGTATACAGCTGTGTTATGTATATTGTCCTAATCAAAAAACCATGAGAACAGAGACTTCTATTTGTTTTTTGTCCTTCATGTCCCCAAGATTGGTTCTACATTTTAAATGTAAAATAGTTTTTGGGGTTCTGAATGGAACAACTACTTAAGTTTTGCATTAGTCCGCAAAAACTTAAAATATTTATGAACTGGGTGGAGCAATAGCACAGTGGGTAGGGCCTTTGCCTTGCATGCAGCCAACCGAGGTTTGATCCTCAGCACATCATATGGTCCCCCCACGCAGTGCCAGATTAAATCCTGAGCGCAGAGCCAGGAGTAACCCCTGAGCATTGCTGCGGTGTGACCCAAAAAAGCAAAAAAAAAAAAAATTAAAATATTTATGAACTGTCTCTTATGAAAAAACATTCGCAAGTGATGACATGCATTGCTTCAACCCCATGACCCCTCATAAAGCATAGGCAAGTGGTCACTTATTTAGTGTCTGCCTATCCCTGCAGACAACAACAGGTTTGTGCGTAGGAACAAGGACAAGCTCTGGGATTTTTCCATGTGTTCCCAATAAAACATTAAAAACCACATTAAAAACCGAACCAAAGATTTAATGTAGAAGTCAGTAAATGAAGGAACTCTGATGTCTGTGCAGGGACTTGGTTGCCCTGTTAGTTATATGTCATTACAGTCTGATAGCAAC
>JAJIBD010006801.1:0-64801 GCA_021461705.1 Cryptotis parvus | reverse complement strand
AGTTTGTTTCCCAGCCTTTATATCCTCTAACTGAAGCCCCATACATCATGGATCAAGGTTGAACTGCCCCAAAAAATGCCATGTCTGAATTCCCTACATGCAGAAACTCTAAGAAATAAATGAATCATAGTGGTTTAAGTCATTAGTTGTAATTTGCTGTGTAGCAAAAGAAAGCAAAGCCCCTAAGGTGTCTTTTAGGCAACTGACTTAAGTCATAATAGCTGAAATGCAATGTGACGAAATCTGGTGGATGTACAAAACTGGAAAGTTGTGTGATTTCTTCCAATGATATCTGAGATTGGTAAAAAGAGAATAAAAGGATAAAGTGTATTTTATGAAAAATAATCTACAGGACAAAAAGCAGAAAGCAAGTATTGTAGCACATAAAAAAATGAAACTAGAGATCAGAAATGTTCATGCAGTGCAAAGACAAGGAACTTAAACAAATAAATATAAAAATATTCATCACTGGCAAATTATACATTTTAGATGTGTCTTATAAGAAATATCCCAATATCATAAAACTTAATATACCATAAAATAGCATGTCAAGGAAGAAAACAGGGGAGAGGATATGAACATAAAACTAGATTTAGTTTTTTGTTTCATTTTATTTCAGGGTCACACCTGTAGGTGCTCAAGGCTTATCCCTGGCTCTGTGCTCAGAGATACTTGGTGCTTGGGAGATTAGATGTGGTGGCAGTAATAAGACCATAGTAGAACCTGGGTGCAATCCCTATAGCCAAATTCTGATTTTTACCTTACTCTATATTCTAACAGAAATTTAAGATAAGTCAGAGATGTTGCTGTAATAGGAATAACCGTATATCAGTAAGGAAGAATTTATTATCCTTTCAAGAAGACAAACTCAAGTTCATTTAAAAAAATGATTAATGAATATGACCATTTAAAATTAAATAATTAGACAATGTCAGAGTAAAAATGACAAATTGAGATCATTAATATCCTATTTTCCTAAATTTTTAGTAATATTATATAATTCAGTAAGTGAAGACTCTCAAGCTTCCCTAAGAAAATTGATCAGTAGATATAAAAAAAACTATGTGCTTTTATAAAAAAAGATGCAGATGACTTATAAAAGCATTAAAAGATATTAAATCTCACTTATGACTGAAGGAATGCAAATAAATATCAATGAAATACATCTTTTCTCTTTCAACTTGGCACAAGTATAATAATCCTCAATGACAATGAAGAAAGAGATGCTTCCCAAGAGTGCAGATTCCAGCAGTGTAGACTTCAGCAGGATATTTTGACAGGGTGATCAAAATTTTAAATGCACATGCCTTCAGCAACATTAATATTCTCACGTCAGTCTGCTCTATCTCTGGTGCATATGTTTTGCATGACAGTTTAAGAGAAATCTCTGACTTGGAGGCAGTGAAACCATTCCAGACTATTCTTAATTCCTAATCATTAACATCATTTATCATCCTGAGGGGGCTAAGACCTTGTAAAATGCAAATCAGTATGCTGAGTTTGACACTCTTTGCTGCTGTCCCATCCACAGGTCTTTTGCTTTCAAATTCATTTGATAGAAGTAACTTTTAAGTTTATTTGGGAAAATGGAGTACTGAAACCTCTATAGGTTCAAAATTAAAGTAAATTTGGATGAATTATATAATAAGGTTTGTCCCTAAAATGTTGAAAATTAGCTGTTCTTTTCTTAAATCAGGTCTGTCAAAGACCAACTGAATATTTATAATATCATTCATGAGTTATATAATGCAGACAAATAGGTCATGAGCAGCCAATGAGAATAATGCATCTCTGTCCTATCATTTACCAGAACCAGACCACATGATTTTTCCCAATTTTTATAACCCTGGGGTTGCATATTCTCTACCTCTGCCTTAAAGAAACTGTCTGAAGTCTAGAAAGTCAGAGTTATTTTTAAAAAATGTCTCTGAGTGACTGGAGTGACTGGACCAAGGTTAAGGCTAAATGCAGCAGTTCATTCCACAAAAAATTTCTCCAACTGGAGAAATCCTGGAGTGATCCCTGAACACAGAGTTGGGAATAACTTCTGAGCACCGGTGGGTGTTATCCAAAAAAAAAAAACATATTGGCTCTAATTTTATTACCCAACATAGCCACAAAGGTGGTTGGGAGGATAAAATGTGGGAGATTCTTCTGTGTAACCATAGATTCTTAAAGATTGGCATGTACAATAAAGGAAGCAGCTAGAAATAACAATGAGCCTTATCTGAATTATGTGACCTGGAAATTCTGTGACATTAACATAACCTTGTTAAAGTAATATTACACCATAAGATAATTCTATGAGGTGACTTAAATGCCTCTTGTCTGTATAATTAACCAAACCTGTGTAATTAGACAGAGTTAATGCTCAAATCTAAGAAAATGAAACTTGAGGACAATTAATCACAAATAGTCAACTATTTGTGATTTTTTTTAAGAAAGTGAACAATTTGGACCATTGGACCAAATACCATGGATTCGGAGTATGCTACCTGCACGGCAGAGCCTGGCAAGCTACCCGTGTTGTATTTGATATGCCAAATACCAGTAACAATTATAGACCTCATTCTGGAATGGATTGAGGTTCTTTATGTTCCTGGAGCAAGCAGATGCCCTTGGGCTCTACTAGCATGAGACAGGACATATGGAGATGTTACTGGTGCCTACTCGAACAATTGATGATGAACAGGAAGACAATGACAGTGATACCATGGATTCAGATTTTTAGTAGGTCTTGCTTCTTATAGAGAATGTCACTATTTGAAATGTCACTATTTCATTTTCTTATCTTTGATAATTGCTCATTTTGACCTACTCTAGCCTTGCCAAAGCACACTCATCCCTCATATTCAATCTTTTAAAAGCAATGTCTAGACATCTGATATGGAATTGAAATACATTTCCTGTCAACTGATCCTCATCACCAATGGAATCTAACTATATGATTTGTTGCTCTACCTACATAGGTTTCTCCCTCTCCAATCTTCCCAAATCTCTGAGTGGCAGGTGGAACCTAGAGTTCTTTATTTCTCATTCCTGGAACTCAGTAGCCTTCAACCTCAAGAACTGACTTTCTTGTACTTTATATGACTCCATTTTAAAATAATTCTCTTTGGTTTATGAACAAGACCATTTCTAGGGCTGAGATCTTGGTTTTGCCCTACAAATTCCAGGCCACTATCTCAGGATAAAAATGAGCCTGCAGTATTTGGTTTTGAACTGTCAGACCTACTTTTGCTTTGATATGTTTTTCCCAAGTGCTTTTTCATCAAATGATTCTGATTCAGCCTTCTCTATTATTTGATGTCGTATATTGAATTGCTGTTTGAAATTCCTTCCTCCCTTCTTATGGATTTATAAGTCCTGTGTCCTTATCTTACCACTCTGTAATATGTTTCACTAGTATAAGTCTTAGCAAATTGACTTGTTTGATAAATTATGAACTTAGTAACATTGAATTAACACGGACCCTTGGTTTTGAGAGCCATAGACAGTTTCTGCCAGCCCTTTTAAATTTCTTTGAAACTGGGCCACCTGCCCCTCGAGGTGTTGCAGGTGTGGCTGTGGTGCCCAGCTGTGTTGGCAGGTGGCAGACAGGAGATAGGCTTGTCTACACCCCCCAGGGTTCTGCCCTGTGGGCCCTGGATGGTGGATAATCTGACATAGGAAAAGACTGTGCCCCTTAGGATGAACCAAGAGCCATAAAAGAGCCTGGCAAGCTACCCGTGGTGTATTTGACATGCCAAAGACAGTAACAATAGAGATGAACTGGACAAGGGACAGACGAGATGCACAGCTGTGCTGCCTGGCCCATGTGGAGCAGGCCATGGAGTCTCTGAGAAATTGGCTAGTTCCCGGCCGAGATCACTGTAGCTCATAGGGTAATGCAGTCATGTGGGGGGGAAACCATGCAGGCTGGAATTGAAGGAGGGATTTGGGATCCTCCCTTTCCATACTGTTGGGTGTGGCTACGGGCTTGAAGCCTCTACAACCAATGAACCGGACAAGGGGCAGACCAGATGCACAGCTGTGAGAGTGCGCAGCCATGCAAGAGGCTTAGATAACAAAGTAGGCTAGGACCAGGTCCTTCCCAAGAATTTTTACATCTGATCATTGTAGCTGTAACAAACTGGGGAGGTTGATGGGGATTAAAGAACTATAATGTCACACTAGAACTCGCTACTGAATATACATCACTAGATCACTAGTCATCACGTTGTTCATCGATACCTTGAGCGGACACCAGTAACATTTCCATTTGACCCTATCATGTGCCAGTGTACCCCAATGAAATCTGCTTGCTTCAGGAATAAGAAGAGCCTCAAACCATTCGTTCAGGGTGGTGACAAAGAAGAACAACCATCTTGTAGGTGGGCGGCCACGTGATCTTTTGATGTCCCGTGGGATCCAGTCAATAATGGCTCTAATCCAAGGTTGTCTCCAAATCGCATTACATGTCCAGCCCATCTGATTTTTGATGCCTTGGCAAACAGCATCCCTGACTCTGTAACGGTAACGGAGGTCAGAACTCTGGATTCCCTTCTCTCACTTGAGTGAGGCATAATATTCCAACCATAGCTCTTTCAATTCCTCTTTGGGAGACCTGAATAGTGTTCTTATCCTGCTTTCGTAAGGCCCAGGTCTCTGAGGCTTATGTTAAAGCAGGGAGAATGGTGTAGTAGAAGAGATGTGCCTGGAGCCTGAGGTTCTTTGTCCTTAGAGCTATTTCTTTGATGCTCTTGAAGGCATTCCATGCCGCTCTCTTTCTCCCTGCACAGCTCAGGTTTTAAGTCATTCATCATGTTGAGTTCTCGACCTAGATACACATAACTGCTGCATTCAGAGATGTTTGTTCCATTGAGAGTGAATGGGACCTCTGGAACTAGTTCATTTTTCAGGAACATATTTTTTTTTTGAGATTCAGCTGTGCACCTATCTTTCCACATTCTCCATCGAAGTTAGCCAGCATTTGTGCTGCTTGGCCAATGTTTGGTGCTTTAAGAACGATGTCATCAGAGAAGCAGGTGTAGTGTAGTTGCCAACCGTCTATCTTCACTCCCATTCCTTCCCATTCTAATTGTCTCATGATGTTCTCGAAGGTGGCACTGAAGAGTTTTGATGAAATGGTATCACCCTACCGAACCCCTCTTTTAACATCATTGATCAGTACCTTGTAGAATGGTATGATCCTGGTGGTGAATCCCTAATAGAGCTCACAAAAGGATCTTGATGTATTGGGTTTTAACACCCTGTTTGGCCAGGGCTTTGATAACCACTTCAGTATCCACAGAATCAAAGGCTTTCTTTAAATCAATGAACATGAGACAGAGTGGCATCTTGAACTCCCTACAAACCTCAATGAGCTTGGTTACCATGTGAATATGGTCAATTGTGCTGAATCCTTTTTGAAAGCTGGCATGCTTCATGGTTGTCCTACATACACAGAGATAATTGCATCATAAACCGTAAGGCAAGTCACAAGGTGTAGGAGAATAGAAAGAAATACTGGGACAGAAATAGAGATAGAGAGAAAGATGAGAGACTCAGGCGCATGTGGGAGAGCTGCCATCCAGCTCTCCCCCTAGCTCAGCTGACCATGAGGCTCCCTGGAGGCAAGATGGGTTTTGAGGGGTGGGCCCATCACTTCTGTAGATGCTCCAGAAGCAGTCGGATGAGTCTTGCTAACCATAATAGTCGCCATTATCACAGTCCAACCCCACAGCTCATCAGAATCCACACAAGAAAGGTGCTGATCTCAAGACCAGATTAGGGTAGCTGAGTTTGAGCCCAGGTAGGCAGCTCTTGGAGACAGAAGTCACCAGGCGTTCCTGGAGATGGAGATGGGGTACCCCTTCCCCTCTCTGACTCATTCCGGAGGCATGGTGGCCCCGCCTACTAACTGCCTCGGGGCTCTCGGCCATGATGCAGAGAGCTCAGAAGCACGGAGGAGAGCTGCCATCCGGCTCTCCCTAGCTCAGCTACCATGAGACTCCCAGGAGGCAATATGGGTTTTGGGTATTGGCCCATCACCTCTGTAGGGTCTCAGAAGCACCCAGATGAGACTCATTCACTATAATAGCAGCCATTTTCGTGGTCTGGACCCGGTGCATCAAACTAGTACAACCAATCATATTCTAGATTACATTACAATGTATAATGTAAGAAAGGGAAGCAAGAAGGAGAGAGAGAGAAAGAGAGAAAGGAGATAAAGAACATGCCATGAAGGCAGGCTGGGGGAAGAGGGAGGGAGGTTGAGACATTGGTGATGGAAAATGGGCATGGGTGTAGGCATGAGTGTTGGAACACTGTAGAATGAAAATTCAAACATGAACATCTTGTAATTGTAAAAAAATTTCTTTGAAACTCCACCAGAAGAATATTCACAAGGAACTAACACTGCAGTATGAAACTTATTATGAATACTTATCTGAAGCTAACCAGAAACATGAGGTCCACTTGATCCCAGTGATTCAGTCAAGACTAGTGTCTGTTTAATAATCTTCAGAATCATGAACATGAAAATCAATAATGTCACATATTAGAAGCCTCTGAGATCTTAAGGGTTATCTGTTACATTACAAGGAGACCAGTATGTGAAATCACCCATGTTAAAATGTGGTAAGGTATATTAAAACACCCACCCGATAGGATGGTAAAAGACTAATCCGGACCAGTAACTATCCTCTAGAAATGGCAGATTACTGTCATGATTTTGAATTGGAAAATATTATTCTGATTTACCCTTTATATCATCATGAAATTTTACTTACTTTAAGAAAAAATATTAAGAAATTTCATTTTTCTTCTTTTTTGTGCAGTGTATTGAAAAAAATACCCTAAGATTTATCTGTTTTACTCAACTCTCCACACTCCTTTTTGAAGTATAGTATATTCTATAATTCTTAAATTTTTGGTTGTCATTAAAATAGCATGGTTAAGATACCTAGGAATTAGTTTAACTAAAAATGTAAAGGACCAAAAAAGGGGGGTCAAGGCAGCCAGAGCCCCATACCATTCGCAGGACCTCTCCCTCTATCGCAGCTCCAGCAATGTCTTCCCTGCCCCTATCATGTGTCTGTGACCTCTGCACTGGCTGCAGAACCACACAGCCCAGAGAAAATCCCCAGAACATCCACAAAGAAGGTGAAGGCAGTCATATCCCCAGATCCTCTGCAGGAACATCTCCATCCCTTCCAGCATCAGCAATACTCTTCCCATACCTAATCAGGTGTGTGTGACCTCTGTGCAGCTACATAATATTTATCTTACATGAGGTACCAGTGATCATACATCCCTACATTCCTTGTCACCCACACCACACTCTGCAAATAAACCAGACATCTACTAACTGTGCTATATAGCCACCAAAGAACACACAATTGCAACCGAGAATAGTCATAATGGTAAAGCAATACAGAATTCCATCAAGCTCAGTGAGTGAAGTCACAGGTCCAGATGACCCAAGCAATACTGATGAGCTATATAACCTCTCTGATAAGGAATTTTGGAAGGAATTGTTAAGGATGCATAAGAAACTCAAAGAACCAATGGCACACAAAATCAATAAAATACAAGAGGATATGTGAAGAAATGAGAAAAATACAGAAGAAAATACAAGCAAAAATGACAGATATTAAAAATGTGGAGTAAGACGTTTGCCTTGCATGCGGCCGGCCCATGCCAGCCCAGGTTCGATTCCGGCATCCCATATGGTCCCTCGAGCACCGCCAGGAGTAATTCCTGAGTGCAGAGCCAGGAGTAACCCCTGAGCATTGCTGGGTGTGACCCAAAAAAAAAAAAAAAAGAAAAAGAAAAAAAAGAAAAAATGTGGAAAGTGAACTGAAAAACACACTGGAAGGTCTCCATAGCAAAATAACAACTGCTGAAGAAAGAATTAGTGATCTCCAAGATAAGGTTCAAAATTCTCTAGACAACAGCAGAAGATGGGAAAAAAGACTCAAAATAAATGAACACACAACCAGAGATAACGGGGATGAAGTCAAAAACAATCAGGGGGCAAAACCCTGATCAAGAAGAAATAGTTAAAGCCATCATTGCTGAGACATTCCCGGAACTAAAGAATGCTTGTTCCCATTCAGGAGAACTGAAGGGTACCAGCTAAAAGAAATCCAAATAAGAATACTCCAAGACACATCCTAATTAGAATGACAAAAACCATAGATATAATACTGAAAGCAGCAAGATCAAAGAAGGAAATCACATACAGGGAGCATCCCTAAGTTTCACAGCAGACTTTTCAGATTAAATACTCCAAGTGTAAAAGACAATGGTGGGATATTGTGAAAAGAATCAGTGAAATGAATGTCTCATCAAGAATTCTTTATCCAAAACCTGCCATTTAGGCAGGACGTGGGGGGGGAGGGAATTGGGGACATGGGTGGTGGGTGATGGGCACTGGTGGAGGGCGGGGTGCTGGAAGGAACACTGTGTGACCGAAACCTCCAAACGTGAACAACGTTGTAATTGTATATCTCACGGTGGTATAATAAAATGTTCTTTTAAAAAAAAAAGAATCTTTATCCAGCTAGACTCACATTCAGATTTGAAGGAAAGATACACAACTTCACGAATAAGAAAGAGCTCAGGAACTTCATAGACTCAAAACCAACTTTAAAAGAAGAACAAATGGAGTTACTGTAAGATAAGACAAAACCCAAAAAGCACAACAAACTGATTCAAAAAGATGGCACAAAATCCAATGACAATAATCTCTCTCAATGTCAATGGTCTAAACACACCATTTAGAGACACAAAGTGGCAAAATAGATTAAAATACTGAATCCAACATTCTTCTGCCTATAAGAAACACATCTGAATAACAAGAGCAAGTAGACTCAAATACAATAACTGGAAGACAGGGCTGGAGTGATAGCCCAGTGTTTGCCTTGCACGCGGCCAGCCCATGCCAGCCCAGGTTCGATCCCCGACATCCCATTGGTCCCCGAGCACCACCAGGAGTAGTTCCTGAGTGCAGAGCCAGGAGAAACCCCTGAGCATCGCCAGGTGTGACCCAAAAACAGCAAAAAAAAAAAAAAAAACCTGGAAGACAATTCTCCATGCAAACAACTCCTCTAAAAAGGTTGGTGTGGTCATACTAGTATCCGACAACATAGACTTCCAGGTTGAAGAAGGGATATCAGGAAGAAATTACACTGCTAAACATATACACACAGATAGGTGAGAAAAAAATACTTGAAACAACTGCTAATACACGTCAAAGAAGACATTGACAGTAACACAATAGTAGTTGGATTCTTCAACACTGCTTTGTCAACTATTGATAGATCGACAAGACTGAAACTCACCAAGGAAATACTGGCCCTGAAGGGAAGGAAATGGAAGAAAAGGGCTGATAGATATATACAGAGCTTTTCATACTAAAAAAGCCAAATACACATTTTTCTACACTGCAAATGGTAAAGCAATACAGAATTCCATCAAGCTCAGTGAGGTGAAGTCACAGGTCCAGATGACCGAAAGCAATACTGATGAGCTATATAACCTCTCTGATAAGGAATTTCGGAAGGAATTGTTAAGGATGCATAAGGAACATGTCCAAGGTAGACCACATGCTGAGCCAGAAAGCATACCTCAATAAAATAAAAAAAGCGAAATTGTGTCAACTATTTTCTCAGACCATGATGCACTGAAAATGGAAGTTAGCCACACACAGAACAGGCAGTCAAACCAAAACACCTGGAAACTGAACAGCTCACTGATGAACAACTGGTGGATAGTCATAGAAGAAATCGAAGAGGAAATCCAGAGACTCATAGAAACAAATGAAAATGAATACACAGACTATCAGAAATTGAAGGGGCACAGTGAAAGCAGTGTTAAGAGGAAAGTTCATAGCTCTGCAAGCATTCATCAGAAAAAAGAAAGGGCCCACATAAATAATCTGACTTCACAGCTCAAAATATTAGAAAGAAGCAAATAAAGGAGCCCAACCCATGCAGAAAAAAATAAATAATTAAACTTAGAGCAGAAATCAATGAGCTAGAAACCTAAAAATTAATCTAAAATTAGTGAAACTGAGAGCTAGTTTTTGAAAAAAATAAACAAGATCGACAAAACATTTAGGAGACTTGTAAGGACAGGAAAGGAGAGAACCCAAATAAATAGAATTAGAAATGAAAAGGAGACATCATAAAATAAAACAGAAATCTAAAAGATCATCAGAGATTACTTATAGAGTCTGTATGACAAGAAACATGAGAATCTGGAAGAAATGGATAAATTCCTCAAGTCCTTTAAATCCCACAGCTGAAATAAAAAGACCTATAACCTAAGTAAGCCTATCACCATCGAAAAAAACAGTAATTAAAAGTCGCCCCCAAAACAAAATGGGTTAAAGATCTCAATATCAGACCTGAATCCATAAAGTACATTGGACAAAATAGAGGTGGGAAGCCTCCAAATATTGAAGCTAAAGGCATCTTCAAAGATGAAACAACACTATCAAAGCAGTTGGAAGCAAAGATGAACATATGGGACTATATGAAACCAAAAAGCTTCTTCACCTCCAAAGAAACAGTGACCAAGATACAAAGACAGTCCGCAGAATTGGAATGAATATTCACCTAATACCCATCTGATAAGGGGTTAATATCCAGATTATGTCAGGCACTGGTAAAACTTTGCAAGAAGAAAATAGCAAACCCCATCAAAAAATGGGGAGAAGAAAGGAACAGAAATTTCAACAAGGAAGAAATTCAAATGGCCAAAGGCACATGAAAAAATACTCATTACCATTAATCATCAGGGGAGATGCAAATCAAAACAACAATGATATATCAACTCATACAACAGAGACTGACACATATCCAAAAGAGCAAGAACAAAAGTGCTACATAGATGAGGGAGAAAGAGACTCTCGTTCACTGTGGTGGCAATGTCCATTGGTACAGCCTTTTTCAAAAAAAATATGACCATTCCTCCAAAGACTCAAAATTGAGCTCCCGTTTGGCCCAGCAATATAACTTCTGGGTATATAACCTGTGATACCAAAAACACACAGTGGAAACACCATCTACACTCTATGTTCATAGTAGCACTATTCACAATAGCCAGAATCTGCAAACAGTCAAAGTGCCTGAAAACAGATGACTAGATAAAGAACCTGGGTAAATCTACACAATGGAATACTATGCAGCTTTCCAAAAACGCAGTTATGAAATTTGCCTATAAATGGATGGACATGGAGAGGATCATGCTAAGTGAAATAGCCAGAGGGAAAAGGATGACCTAGAATGACTGCATTTATTTGCAGGATTAAAAAAATAGCATGATACCAATATCCAAGGCCAGACATAACATGTTCAGGATGTCTTCTCAGTGGGTAGAACCTATGGCAAATACGTGGGAGTCAGAAGTTAGGTAATTCAGATAAAGGAGCAGTGTACTTATAATTACAATAAATAATAATACCATCATAGAACTGAGCATTGAAAGTAGGCAAATGATATACATGATAACCTCTAAAATTATGTATTTCCAGCCTTTTTTGGAAATCAATACGGACATACCTCCAAAGACTAGAAATTGAGCTCCCATTTGACCCAGCCATACCACTCCTGGGAATATATCCTGGGAATCCAAAACACACAGTGGAAACAATAACCCACGTTTATGTGTATAGCAGCACTACTCACAATAGCCAGAATTTGGAAACAACCAGAATGCCCGAGAATTGATGACTGGATAAAGAAACTTTGGTACATCTACACAATGGAATACTATGCAGTCATTAGGAAAAATTTAGTTATGAAATTTCCTTATAAATGAATGGACATGGAGAGGATCATGTTGAGTGAAATTAGTCAGAAGGAAAGAGACAGATATAGAATGACTGCATTTATTTGCATGGCATAGATATGTATATATATGCGTATGTATATATATGTGTATATATATATTATGATACCAATATCCAAGATCAGATAAAACATGGATCAGGATGTCTTTCCAAAAATGGAATCTACCACAAGCGTCTGGGAGTTGAAGGTTTGGTGGGACAGAGACGCGAACAGTGTGCTAACAATTGTTGTAAGTGATGATACTAGCCTACAACTGAGTATTGACTACAGGCAAAAAGATACCCATGATAACCTCTGAAGTGTATGTAATGCAAGCCACAGGATGTAAGAGAAGGAAGAGAGAAAGAGAAAAGAGATAAAGAACTCTACATGGAGGCAGGCTGGGGAAGAGGGGAGGGAGTGGGGGACATTGGTTGTGGGAAAGGGCACTGGTGGAGGAATTGGTGCTGAAACAATGTATGACCTAAACCCAGACATGAACATCTATGTAATTGAATCTCACGGTGGCATAATAAAATATTAAACATTAAAAAATAAAGCTCTTCAAAAGGTAAAAAAATAAAATAAAATTATGTATTTCAAGCTACAATGTGTAAGAGAAGTGAGCGGGGGAGAGAGAGAGAATGAAGTGAAAATTACCTTCCATAGACACGGCTGGGTGTGGGGAAACACGGGACATTGCTTGCTGAAAATGGGCACAGTTGGAGAGATTGGTGCTGGAATACTATACGACTGAAACCCAAATATTAACACTTTTGTAACTGTATACCTCACAGTGGTGTAATAATTTTTTTTAATTTATAAAATTCACAAACATAAAAAAGAATATAAAGGACCTGTAAAAAGAAAACTATAAAACGTTGCTTCAAAAATCAAAGAGGATATGAGGAAATAGAAACAAATTTCATGCTCATGGATTGTGAGAGTTAACATTGTCAAAATGGTAATGCTCTCCAGAACTTTATACAGATTCAGTGAGGTCCCTATTTGGATACCCATGTCATTCTTCAAAAAATTGACCAAACACTCCTGAAATTGGTATGGAATAATAAACCCCCCACGAATAGTTAAAGAAATCCTTGGGAAAAAGAAGATGAGAGGCATCACCTTTCCCAACTTCAAACTGTACTACAATGCAGTAGTAATTAAAACAGCATGGTATTGGAATCAAAACAGACCTGTTGACCTAAGGAATAGAGTTGAGTACCCTGACACCCATCCTTAAATACGTGATTATTTAATCTTTGATAAAGGGGCAATAGTTATATAATGGAGCAAGGAAAGCCTCTTCAACAAGTGGTGTTAGGAAAAGTAGGCAGCTACATGTAAAAAAATGAATTTGGACCTCTAACACCATGCACACATGCGAGAGTATTTCAAGCTCAGGAATGCTTGAGTCTAAGACACAGGTACACCCGCCAGAGCAGAAACCAGCTTTCCCCGTTGCCGCCGTCGCTGTGCGGCCGCACAATTACCTCCAGATTACACAAATATTCTACCCACCCTCTGAGAGAGCCCCACAAAGTAATGAGAATATAGTGCCCGCATGGCAGAGCCTGGCAAGCTGTCCGATCCGTGTTCGATATGCCAATCCAGTAACAAAAATGTTTATTTTCCTGACCCCGAAAGAGCCCTTAATACGGCAGCAGTAAGAAAGGCAAACAAGCAGTGCCTGATAAAATTTCACGGCTGTCCTAGGCTGCCAAAACGAAGAAGGACTAAAATGACTGCCTGTACTTTCAATGCACGTACACTGGCATCAGAAGCATATATTGAGGATCTAATGCTGCAAGCAAGAAAGATCAAGTACGACATCATTGGTCTGACTGAGACGAGGAGGCGTCAGTCGCATCATGCTGTATTTGACACTGGAGAAGAATTGTTCCTTGGAACATGTGATGAAAGAGGCGTCGGTGGCGTTGGTGTCCTTGTCAAAACGAACATGGCTGTCAACATTGATTCATTTGAATGCCTAACAAACCGAATAGGACGATTACACTTGAGGAGATGTGGCCCACTGCCAGCAATTTCTATCTTCATTGTCTATGCACCAACATCCACATACAAAGAAGATGAAATTGAGAAATTCTACATGGAATTGGAGGAGTTCTATAAAAAGATCACACCTTCTACAAGATCATAGTCGGTGAATTTAATGCCAAGATAGGACCAAGAAGATCGGCTGAAGAACTCCACATCGGGACCCATGGCCTAGAATGGAACGAACAGGGTGAGAGACTATCTGAGTTCATCATGTCCACCAAGACTATTCATGGGAACTCACAGTTTCAGAAGGCTGAAGCGAAACGTTGGACATGGGAATCTACTGGCAGACAGTTCCACAATGAAATTGACCACATCATCTTCAATCGACGGTTTTGTCTGGACCGATGTTGCTATCGTCCCCCAAATTCCAAACAGGATCGGACCACCGATTCCTTCATGCAAAATTCTACTTCCCACAACGGGGAGAAAAAGCTGCAAAGTTTAAGAAGAGAACTCCCAGAACGACCACCAACTGGGAACTCTTTGGCACCATTGCAGCAACATGGGAAGATACCATCATTGATGACATCGATGAAGAATACAACCGACTGGTTCAGCACCTCCATGATTGTGCGAAGAATGCCGAGAGAGAGAAAGACACAAAAGGACGCTTGTCTTCAGAAACTCTTGAGCTCATTCGCCAACGTGGCAAGGCTCGAGCCTCAGGAGACCAAATGCTAATGTCCAAGCTTGCTAAACAGTGCAGAGAAGCGATAAAAGCAGACCTCAAAGACAGAAGAGCAGAAATACTGGAAGATGCAGCAGAAGCTGGAAAAAGTATTCGCACTGCCCGCCTGTCCTTCGCCAACTATAAGACCAAGATGACTGCCCTCCGACGCCCTGATGGATCTATCACATCTTCCAGAAAGGCAATGGAGAAGATTATCCAGCACTTCTACTCAAATCTCTATGATAGCCACATCCACCTGCCCACATACCAAATTCCACAGGATGGATATGTCATTCCCAACGTTCTCCCTTCTGAAATCCGACATGCCATCTCATCGGTAAAGAAGGGAACAGCACCAGGCCCAGACAAAGTCAGACCCGAACATCTGAAGAATCTGCCGTCGGTACTCATCAATACACTAGCTCGGCTCTTCACACGCTACCTGTCCGAATGCAAGGTGCCCTCCCAATGGAAAACCAGCAGGACAGTTCTACTGTTCAAGAAGGAAGACATTCACGACATCGGCAACTATCGCCCCATCTGCCTGTTGTCTGTCATCTACAAGCTGTTTACACGAGTCATCCTGAACAGGATTAGCAGAACACTAGATGAAAGACAACCATGCGAGCAAGCAGGTTTCCGGAAAGGATTCAGCACAATCAACATATCCACACAGTAACCAAGCTCATTGAGGTTTGTAGGGAGTACAAGATGCCACTCTGTCTCACGTTCATTGATTTACAGAAAGCCTTTGATTCTGTGGAGACTGAAGCAGTCATCGAAGCCCTAGTCAAACAGGGTGTTCAAACCCAATACATCAAGATCCTTCGTGAGCTGTATTACGGATTCACCACCAGGATCTCACCATTCTACAAAGAAGTGATCTGATGGCAAAAGAGGGGTTCGGCAGGGTGATACCATCTCACCAAAACTCTTCAGTGCCACCCTCGAGAACATCATGAGACAATTAGAATGGGAAGGAATGGGAGTGAAGATAGATAATCGGCAACTACACCACCTCTGCTTCGCTGATGACATCGTTCTATAACACCAAACATTAGCCAAGCGGCACAAATGCTGGCTGACTTTGACCGAGAATGTGGAAAGGTAGGTCTACAGCTGAATCTGAAGAAAACTATGTTCATGAGAAATGAACTAGTTCGAGAGGCCCCATTCACTCTCAATGGAACAAACATCTCTGAATGCAGCAGTTATGTGTACCTAGGTCGAGAAGTCAACATGATGAATGACCTAAAACCTGAGCTGCGCACGAGGAAGAGAGCGGCATGGAATGCCTTCAAAGGCATCGAAGAAATAGCTAAAAGGACAAAGAACCTCCGGCTCTGGGCACATCTCTTCGACTCCACCGTTCTCCCTGCATTAACATACGCCTCAGAGACCTGGGCCCTACGGAAGCAGGATGAGAATGCTATTTGGGTCTCCCAGAGAGGCATCGAAAGAGCTATGCTTGGAATATCACGTCTCACTCAAGTGAGAGAAGGAATCCAGAGTTCTGACCTCCGTCGCTATTCCAGAATCAGGGACGCTGTCTCGTTTGCCAAGGCATCGAAAATCAGATGGGCTGGACATGTAATGCGATTTGGAGACAACCGCTGGACTAGAGCCGTTACCGTCTGGATCCCACGGGATGTCAAACGATCACGTGGCGCCCACCTACAAGAGATGGTCAGACTTCCTTGTTAAGACCCTGAAGGAACGGTTTGAGGCTCTTCATATTCCTGAATCAACCAGATGCCATTGGGCTACATTGGCACGTGATAGGGTCCAATGGAAATGTTACTGGCGCCCGCTCGAGCAAATCGATGAATAACGGGATTCAAGTGATCAAGTGATCAACACCATGCACTGAAGTCAGATCAATATTGATTAAGGATCTCAATATCAGACCTGAATCCATAAAGCACATTGAAGAAAACATAGGAAAAATCTTCTATGACATTGAAGCTAAAGGCATCTTCAAAGATAAAACACCACTAAGTTAGCAATTGGAGTAAAGATAAACATAAGAAACTACATGAAACTGAAAAGCTTCTGCACCTCAAAAGAAACAGTGACATAGATACATAGACAGTCCACAGATTGGGAAAGAATATTTTATTCACCCAATACCCATCTGATAAGGGGTTAATAGCCAGGATATATCAGACACTCGTAGAACTTTACAAGAAGAAAACTGCCAACCCCATCAAAAAATTGGGAGAAGTGAACAAAAACTTCGACAAAAAAAATTTGAATGACCAAAAGAGATAGGAAAAAATGCTCATCATCACTAATCATCAGAGAGATACAAATCAAAACAACAACAAGGTATCACCTCATAGCTGAGTTGTTGTCTATGCTTTCTTCTTATAGCCAAAAATCATTGATAGATCCATTCACAAAGTTTTATACTTTATTTTCTCCCTCAAGGTTTATAGTTTTAACTCTAATATTTAGGTCTCTGATCCATTTTAAGTTTTACTGTGGTATAAGATAAGCATTGATTTTCATTATTTGGCTCATATACATATTCATTTTCCAAAACATTAGTTGACAGTAGAGAGCTTTTTTAATCTATACTTTTTTAAAATATAGATTTCTTAGTCCCACCTTAAACCTATAGTTGAATTTTGTATATTGTCCTTATCTTCATGTTTTGCTCCTCAAAGCCTTATCTTATTCAATCATCTTTAGCCCTCTACCAAGGACTTATCCTATAAATGGATTATATTCAGAAATAGCCAGATGTGTCTATGAGCTGTGAATATCCCAGATTAGTCATCCACCCCTAATGGGATAGAAAAATTCTGAGTCTCCTTCTCAGACAAGGCACATTATCCACTCTTTCCCAGAATACCTTAGTAGAATTGAGCCTAGTTTTCTAGAGAAAACAGCTAATGATAATCTCAATATTTATTTGCTCTTTTAACTGTTTTCTGTATTCTCACAGTTCACCTTTCAGTATGCCATTTGTATACCATTTGTACTCATATTTTTAAAAAATATATAATGCCATGAGATAGAAATTTACAAAGTTGTTCATGATTGGACTTCAGCATATAATGTTCCAGCACCCATTCCTCCACCAGTGCATATTTCCCACCACCAATATCCCCAGATTCCCTCCTGCCTCATTGCAGATATTCTTCAAAGGGAACATAACCAAAATGTCCATGTTAACCAAGAATCTCTCTTTGGGAAAGGGATTTTAGAGGAATTTGGGAATCATTAGAAGGTAGAACATGACACAGAATCTAAAAATAACAGGGTTCAAATCCTGTTTCAAACTTGTGACATCCAAAAAATTGCATAACCTAGTAAAGAAATATATATACAATAGACTACTCTGAAATGTTGTAAGAAGGGTCTGAAAAGATGTACAGAAGTTGTAGGCACACAGAACACATTCCACATTCTATGCTAATTCTAGTAGTACCAATAATATTACACACTTCTCTGTAATGAAATGTGAGCTTTAGAAGAATGACCTTAGAAAGAGCAAGAGAGAGAGACTAGTGCTGCCATGGGTGCAGGGAGAAAGGAACTCTCCTTCACTGCTGGTGGGAATGCTGACTGGGGCAGCCTTTTTTGTGAAAATAACTTGGACAATTCCTCAAAAAACAAGAAATTGATCTCCCATTCAACCCAATAATACTGCTTCTGGTAACATATACTGGGGCCCAAAGCACACAACAGAAACACCATATGCACTTCTATGTTCATTGCAGCACATTTAAAATAACTAGTATCTGGGTGTGCAAAATAAAATGACTGGATAAAGAAACTAGGGTACATCTACACAATGGAATACTATCTGTAGTATTCCACATAGTATTCATAACATGACACATAAAATGAAGTCATGAAATTTGCCAATACATGAATGAACATGGAGAATATCATGTTGAGAGAAGTGAGTCAGAAGGAGAGAGACAAATACAGAATCACTGCATTCATTATAGGACATAAAAGTTACATATAGTACGAGACTAATATTGAACCAGGGGAAACAAGGACCAGATGATTGGTCAATAGCAGAAAGTTTGCCACAAAAGTGTCTGGGGATGAAGGTCAGTAAAGATAGAGAAGGGAACAGTATGACCTTGATAATTGATCACTTGATCACTTAACATCCTGTTATTCATTGATTTGCTCGAGCAGGCTCCAGTAATGTTTCCATTTGTCCCTGTCAAGTGCCAGTGTACTTGACTGGGCACCAATGGCATCTGCTTGCTCCAAGAATACGAAGAGCCTCAAACTGTTCATTCAGGGTCTTGACAGAGAAATCTTACCATCTTGTAGGTGGCTGGACACGTGATCTTCTGATGTCACGTGGGATCCAGTTGGTAATGGCTCTAGTCTAGTGGTTGTCTCCAAGTTGCATTATAGTCCAGTCTACCTGAATTTGACACCTTAGCAAATGAGACAGCATCCCTGACTCTCGATCTTCACGGAGGTCAGAATTCCGGATTCCTTCTCTCACTTGAGTGAGGCATGATATTGCAAGTATAACTCTTTCGATTCCTCTTTGGGAGACCCGAATAACATTCTCATCTGTTTTTGTAGGGCCCAGGTCTCTGAGGCATATGTTAATGCAGGGAGAATGGTGGAGTCGAAGAGATGTGCCTGGAGCCTGAGGTTCTTTGTCCTTTTAGCTTTTTCTTCGATGCTCTTGAAGGTGTTCCATGCCTCTCTCTTCCTCCTGAGAAGCTCAGGTGCTAGGTCGTTATCATGTTGAGTTCTCAACATAGGTATACATAACTGCTGCATTCAGAGATGTCTGTTCTGTTGAGAGTGAATGAAGCATCTGGAACTAGTGCGTTTTTCATGAACATTGTTTTGTTGATATTCAGCTGTAGACCTATCTTTCCACATTCACGGTCGAACTCAGCCAGCATTTGTGCGGCTTGGCTAATGTTTCGTGTTATTAGAAAAATGTCATCAGCGAAGTGGAGGTGGTGTAGTTGCTGACCATCTATCCTCCTTCCCATTTTAATTGTTGCATGACTTACTCGAGTTTGGTGCTGAAGAGTTTTGGTAAAATAGTATCACACTGCTGAACCCCTCTTTTGACATCAATGATCACTTTCTTGTAGAATGGTGAGATCCTCGTGGTGAATCCATAATACAGATAACAAAGCATCTTGATGTATTGGGTTTGAATGCCCTGTTTGGCTAAGGCTGCAATGACTGCTTATGTCTAACAGAATCAAAGGCTTTCTTTAAATCAATGAACATTATACAGAGCAGCATCTTCAACTCCTACAAACCTCAATGAGCTTGGTTACCATGTGGATATGGTCGATTGTGATGAATCCTTTTCGGAAGCCAGCTTGATCTCATGGTTGTCCTTCATATAATGTTCTGCCAATCCTGTTCAGGACAACTTGAGTGAATAGCTTGTAGATGATGGACAACAGAATGATGGGACAATAGTTGCCAATGTTGTGGATGTCTCCCTTCTTGAACAGTAGAACTGTCCTGCTGGTTTTCCATTGGGAGGGAACCTTGCATTCAGACAGGTAGAGTGGGAATTGCCACACCAGTGTATTAATGAGTACTGACAGCAGATTCTTCAGGTGTTTGGGTCTGCCTTTGTCTGTGCTGGGTACTGTTTGCTTCTTTACCATCAAAATGACATGTCATTTTGGGAGAATGTTGGGAATGACATATCCATCCTGAGGAATTTGATATGTGGGCAGGTGGATGTGGCTATCAAAGAGATACAAGTAGAAGTCATGGATAATCTCCATTGTCTTTCTGGAAGATGTGATAGAACCATCAGGATGTCGGAGGGCAGTCATCTTGGTCTTATAGTTGGTGAAGAACAGGCGGGCAGTGTGAATGCTTTTCCCAGCTTCAACTACATCAGCCAGTACTGCTTACTTCTCTCTTTGAGGCCTTCCTTTATTGCTTCTCTGCACTGCTTTTTGAATTTGGACATTAGCTTATGGTTGCCTGAGGCTCATGCCTTGCCATGTTTGCCAATGAGTCCAAGAGTTTTTGAAGACATTTGTCCTTTTGTGACTTTTTATCTCTCGGCATTCTTCGCACAATTCTGGATGTGCTGAACCAGTCAGTTGTATTCTTCGTCGATGTCATCAATGATGACATCTTCCCATGTTGCCACAATGATGCCAAAGAGCTCCCAGTTGGTGGCCATTCTGTGTGTACTCTTATTAAACTTTGAAGCCCTTTCTCCCCATTGTGTGAAGTAGAATTTTGCATGAAGGAGATGGTGGTTCAATCCTGTTTGGAATTTTGGGACCACAGTGACATCGGTTAGGCTAAACAGTCGATTGAATATGATGTGGTCAATTTCATTGTGGAACTGTCCACCAGGAGACTGCCATGTCAAATGTTAGTTTCAGTTTTCTTGAAATGTGAGTTACCATGAATGGTCTTGGTCAACCATGATAGCTGTGAACAATCATTTTGGACAGGAACTAAAGTAGGTTGTTGAAAGTAGGTAAAATATATACCTGATAACCTTTCAGTATCTGTGTTGTATTGCAAACCAGAGGCCCAAAAGGAAAGAGGGAGAGAAAGTATGTGTGTGTGTGAGAGAGAGAGAGAGAGAGAGAGACAGAGAGAGAGAGAAAAGTGTCTGCCCTAGAGGTAGACAGAATTGTGGTTGGAGCATAACTGGGGATATTGGGGGTGGAAAATGTACACTGGTGAACATTACATGACTGAAACACAGTCATAAACAATTTTATAACCGAGTATCTCAGTGTGGTTCAATTAATTTTATTTAATTTTTAAAAATGACTTAGAACCATCAATTATTCTAAAAACTCAGCAGAAATGAAAATGAACAGTTTTTCAAATATACTCAGGTTTCTGTAAACATGAATCTTGTTGCAAACCAGTAATCTATTTCCCAAAGGATATCAATGTCTAAGAAGAAACTTGTCCAATCTAGAACTGAGCATTAAATACAGGCAAAAAAATGCACATGACGGCCTCTAAGTGTATGTGTTGCAATCCACAATGTGTAAGAGAAGGAAAAGAGAGAGGGAGAGAGAAAAGAGATAAAGAACCTGCCATTTAGGCAGGCTATGGGAGGGGGAATGAAATTGGGGACATTGGTGGTGGGAAATGGGCACTGGTGGAGGGCGGGTGCTGGAACATTATGTGACCGAAACCTCCAAACATGAACAACGTTGTAATTGTATATCTCACAGTGGTATAACAAAATATTAATAAAAAATGAAGAAAAAGTAAAAAAAGAAGAAACTTGTTGCCAACTCTTCAAGGTCTTCCTTCCCTTTCTCCCTCCTGCAGCAAAATCCTTCACTCAGCCCCAACTCCCCATTATACAGATGAGGGAGATACCTTAACCTTTTAATTGTTTACCCATATTATGATCAAAACAACTATTTGAGGGTTAGTACACCAAAATCCTTCCTTTCTTAAGATCTCTTCATTATTATTCATCTAGATCCTCTTTTTCAAACACTACTTTCTGCTAAGTAGTCCAAGAGCTTTGCAAAGTCTCTTGCAACCTCCCCAGATGAATACACGTCAGGACTTCTCACAATCCTCATAGACTCTTAAACAACGCCGTTGTATTTCTTTTACTTGTGCACATACGTGAAATATAAATGTGGTGCTTGGTACACTTTCTTTAAACTTTGAAAATTATAGAATTATCACTCTTATATGTCCAATTTTAAAATACACAAAGGGCATCAAAGGACTAAAAGCAATAGAACTGGAGAGTTGTTCCACAGAACATATTTTCCAGGGAGAAGGGACACAGGAATAGAAAAAAAAGAACTTTTGGGATGCTGGTTGAGGGAAGTGGGTTGATGAGTGTGGTATTGAAATAATATGGGTATCACTAAAAGTACAATAAATCACAGTACCTTAGTAAAGGTATTTTTATTTTTTTGATAGTAAATAATTTTTAATTAATTTTTTATGTTTTTTAATTAATTAATTATTTATTTATTTTTGCTTTTTTGGGCCACACCCGGCAATGCTCAGGGGTTACTCCTGGCTCTGCACTCAGGAATCACTCCTGGTGGTGCTCGGGGGACCATATAGGATGCCTGGGATCAAACCCGGTCAGCACAGGCCAGCCACATGCAAGGCAAATGCCCTACCCACTGGACTATCTGGCCCCAAGATTTTTTTAATATATTTTTTCAATATTTTATTATACCACCGTGAAGTATACTATTACAACGTTGTTCATGTTTGGAGGTTTCGGTCACATAATGTTTCAGCACCTCGCCCTCCACCAGTGCCCATTTCCCGCCACCAATGTCCCCAATTCCCTCCCCCTCCCATAGCCTGCCTCCATGGCAGGTTCTTTATCTCTTCTCTCTCCTCCCTCTCTCTCTTTTCCTTCTCTTACATATTGTGGATTGCAACACATACACTTAGAGGCAATCATGTGCATTTTTTGCCTGTATTTAATGCTCAGTTCCATGTTGGTATTAGCCCTTTCGACATTTATTTATTTATTTTAACATGTTCCCTTCTCTGTCTTATCTAACCTCTGACTCCCACATGTTTGTGGTAATTTCCACTTTTGGTAAGACCTCCTGATCCACATCTCACCTGACATTGGGTTTTGGTATCATAATATGTATATATATATATATATATATATACATATATATATGTGTGTGTGTGTGTCATGCGAATAAATGCAGTCATTCCATATCTCTTTCTTTCCTTCTGACTTATTTCACTCAACATGATCCTTTCCATGTCCATCCATTTATAGGCAAATTTCATAACTTCATTTTTCCTAACAGCTGCATAGTATTCCATTGTGTAGATGTACCACAGTTTCTATATCCAGTCATCAGTTCTTGGGCATACTGGTTGTTTCCAGGTTCTGACTATTGTTAATAGTGCTGCTATGAAAATAAAAGTAAAGGTATTTTTTAAATGAAGTAAAATAAACTTTTCAACTAGTAGAAAGAGCAGCTATAGAATCTTATGTTATTTACCAATTGATTCAAGTGAGAAGACAAAAAGCTCTTTTTAATTTTTTTTATTTTGCCATTGTGAGATATACAATTAAAAATATGTTCATAGTTGGGTTTCAATCATACAGTGTTCCAGCACTCCATCCCTCCACCAGTGTCCATTTCCCACCACCAATGTCCCCTGATTCCCTGCCCTCTCCCCCCCATAGCCTGCTCTATGGGAGGAACTTCCTCTTCTCTCTCTCTCTCTCTGTATCTCTTTTCCTTCTCTTACGCATTGTACCTTCAATACAGGCATTTAGAGGTTATCATGTATATCCCTTTGCCTACATTCAATGCTCCATTCTAGGCTGGTATTATCATTTCCAGCTATTATTAGTACACTGTTATTTCACTGTCTCACCTAACCTCCTACTCCCACACACTTGGGGTAGATTCCACCCTATGATAAGACTTTCTGAATCATGTTTTTCCTGGCCTTGGATATTGGTATCATACTACTATTTTTATATCCTGCAAAATAGTTCTTTCTTCTCTTCCTTTGCCTGTCTGTATAACAAGCCTCTGGTGTTAAAAAAAACTGAATTTGACTTTATTTTTCTAAAATATCAAAGAAAGTGAACCTCTGTCATCATTTGGAATTCTTTGTTTTGTTTAGGTTTGGTTGGATATTTTGCGGTGTTAAGTAATGAGTAAGAATGGTACTAGTACCAGCCCTATTAAATTGTTATTATTCTCATATCTTAACATAATTAAAATTTAAGTATATGTAATTAGTTTTACATGTTTGTAGTCATGCTTTCTCTCAATTTTTGGTAGAAAGTTGATAGAAAGTTTTTTGGTAGAAAGTTGCAGTTGGTGCAAATAAAATCTTAAACAGAATAAGTAAATAAAAAGCAACACAAACAGAAAAGGTGAAGATGCTACCGACAGTCATGTGTGTTGTGTTGAGTCTCTTGAAGCCTACCCCAAGATCAAGGTATATATATATATATATATATATATATATATATATATATCTGGTATATACCCTTAGGGCATACATATATGTGTGTATATAAACTTATATATACAAGTTCAAGGTATATAAGTATATATATGTATATATGTTTGTATATTTATATATACATGTATGTATCTGTATAATGTATATACATATATAAATTTAAGTACTATATACGGACTTATATATATACTATATATGTACTATATGCATGTACAATATATGTACTATATATATGTACACCTCTCATGTGATGAGGAGGCTGGGGTGCTGATCCATATCTTACTTGTCATTCTTGTAAGGGAAGATCTTGCAAGTTTTTTAAACTATCCTTCACAGGAACAAAACCAATTGTTGCTGTTCTCAAAGAAAACCTTCAAGCAAGAATTTTTAATATAATGCAGAATTGACGCCTGCAGTGTGCCAAGGCACTGAGTGCATGGTAGACACAGAGGGGTGCTGGCATCTCGGGTCCACACCTGCAGTTTGTATTCTCAGGAGATCGTCCTTTTTGTTCCTTCTATATTTTGCTACATTTGTGTATGTTTCCATGCATACATATATGTATATACTTGTGTGTTTGTATATGTATATTCATATGTATGTTTATCTGCAATGCATGCATTTGTTTTTTCACAATTCTAGTAATCATGCAAAACATAACTTAAAATTTGGAATTATAAAAATGTAATTTATGCCAAGATAATTTACTTATTACTCTCTAGGCCAAGGTAAACATTTCTTTGTGAAAGGTCAGATAGCAAACATTTTTGTTTCAGGGGTTAGAGGAGCACTGACTTCTCCCTTCTGCCATTGTAGCATAAAAGTAATTTCAGATAATGTAGAAAGCAAACAGCACTGCCTAGAATTTGCCAATCCTACTCTAGATTATAAACCATAAATTCAATTCACTCTGTTATTATTGCCTCTCAACACAGTCTCTTTCCTTCAAATTGTTCCCCAAACAAAACCACCTCAGTTTTGCTCTATAAAAAGAAAGGTTTATTTGGCTCCTACTAGCATTCCCAAACCCTAATCAAGTGAAAATTCACATTCATATTCTACATTTCTCTATCACATTCATATTCTATATTTCTCTATCACATTCATATTCTATATTTCTCTATCACATTCATGTTTTTATATTTCTCTATCACATTCATACATCTATATTTCTCTATCTATATTTTATATTCCTGCAAAGTGTTTAAATACGATCAATTTCTCCCTTTCTCTCAGTATATGACATCATATCTTCCCTTTTTCTTTATTTGGATTCTTATCTACAAATATCACAATTCTTTGATCTCACTTCTCTTGCCAAGTTGCTCTCTAGTCTTTACAAACAAAAACTAAGCAAACCATTCTATTGGGTATAGAATAAAATCCACCAGGAAAATAAAATGAAATTCCTTGTTTGCCACTTCTTTATCCATATTACTCTATTTCTGTTTTTTTTTTTCAGAGAAAAAGAGATATCCCTCATAGCCTGTGCGGCAAGTAAATTCACAGGTCAGTGTACGTCTGGCTTTCTCTATCTCTTATCTGAGACTGAATGTCTGACTTTGGTTAGAATTTAGATTCTTACAAAACTTGAAGACAATGGACAAAATTCGGTCTGGTTACTGTTTTCCCACAAATGGAAGACAGGCAAGTTGTATTTTAAGACTTTAACATTCATTAGCTTTGAGGAGTTGTGAAATTTTAGGAATCCATTTGTGTTATTTTTAAACAAAAGTTGTCCTTAGTTTCCGATTACATTTTTGTTCAACAATATTTAAGGAATAGACATAACTTATAAAAGTGCATACTCCAATCTATGGACAGTTAATGTGGCTGGACTTAATAATGTTGACTTCTTCTAAGCAGCTCCGTATATTGTGAGATTATTTCTGGGAATAGTAGTTTCTTCACCCCAGCTATACTAACAGGACCCCTGTCCCAGGAGAACACATATTCTGAGACAAGCTGTCTGGTGAAATGAGAAGCAGAGCTGACAATAAAAGCAAAATGTCATCCTGCTATTCATACTAGTATGATGGTGTTTGCTTGCTGCCCTCTATTTTCTCCTCCTGCCATTTTTGGGTGTGCGTATACTTCAAAAAATCCATCTGGACAGTTTCTGAACTCATTCTGCCCTTTTTTCTCTATCTAAGATAAGTTTGCCTCTCTCACTAATTAAAAGTTTGCTCTCAACTCTCTCCTTGAAAGTTACTGGTTTGGGTCTGCAAACCAATATCTTGGGCTATCTGAGCAGATTGGGCAAGTCTTGCCACATTTGATGATTCTCCATCAGAAGATACCCACGTTATCAGATGATATCTCTATGAATTTCAGGCAGCACTTCTAGATCCAGATTAGCATAGAGCCATTTTGGGATTACCTAATACTACACAATCACTTTTTCTGACATTCATAAGTTTTTAAGGTTAAGGATTCAGAATGGGCATGACTGATAGGCCTCATTTGGAATCTATCATGTTTTCTCAAATATCTCAGGGGCTTATATTCTCAATTGAAAATATCAGTTTACTGTGCTTGGTCTATAGAGATAGTTTCACAGTAGAATAGAGAGCTTTATATTGTATCAATGTGAAATTTATATGTTTCTTTCATCAATAAGCTGTGATCAAGAAAAAACTATTTCTTTTTCTTTTCTTTTTTTTTTTTTTTTTTTTTTTGGGTCACACCCGGCAATGCTCAGGGGTTACTCCTGGCTCTGCACTCAGGAATTACTCCTGGCGGTGCTCAGGAGACCATATGGGATGCCGGGGATCGAACCTGGGCCAGTGCAGGCCGGCCGCGTGCAAGGCAAACACCCTACCCGCTGGGCTATCACTCCGGCCCCGAAAAAACTATTTCACATTTCTGACATCTAGCTTTATCTTTTCTAAAATGCCATGGGGGAGGCAGAGCTATAGCCCAGCGGGTAGGGCGTTTGCCTTGCACGCGGCCGGCCTGTGTCAGCCCGGGTTGGTTCCCCGGCATCCCATATGGTCCCCCGAGCACCGCCAGGAGCAATTCCTGATAGCAGAGCCAGGAGAAACCCCTGAACATCGCAGGGTGTGACCGGCAAAATAAATAAACGAATAAATTTATAAATAAATAAAATAAAATAAAATGCCATGGGGATAGTGAAAAGGATTCAGCACAATCGACCATATCAACACAGTAACCAAGCTCATTGAGGTTTGTAGGGAGTTCAAGGTGCCGCTCTGTCTCATTGATTTAAAGAAAACATCTTTAAATCACATCTCTAGGCACATCTCCAGGCACGTTCATTGATTTAAAGAAAACCTTTGATTCTGTGGAGACTGAAGTGGTCATAAAAGCCCTAGCCAAACAGGGCATTCAAACCCAATATATCAAGATCCTTCGTGAGCTGTATTACGAATTCACCACAAGGATCTCACCATTCTACAAGGAAGTGATCATTGATGTCAAAAGAGTCTTTCAGCAGGGTGATACCATTTCACCAAAACTCTTCAGCGCCACCCTAAAGAACATCATGTGACAATTAGATTGGGAAGGAATGGGAGTGAAGATGGACGGTCAGCGACTACACCACCTCTGCTTCTCTGATGACATCGTTCTAATAACACCAAACATTAGCCAAGCGGCACAAATGCTGGCTGACTTCGACCGAGAATGTGGAAAGAAAGATCTCAATAAAACAATGTTCACGTAAAATGGGTCCGGAGCTATAGCACAGCGAGTAAGGTGTTTGCCTTGCAAGCGGCCGACCTGGGTTCAATTCCCTGGCATCCCATATGGTCCCCTGAGTGCCGCCAGGAGTAAATCCTGAGTGTAGAGCCAGGAGTAACCCCTGAGCATTGCAAGGTGTGACCTACAAAGCCAAAGAAAAAAAAGAAAGAAAAAAAAAAACAATGAACTAGTTCCAGAGGCCCCATTCACTCTCAATGGAATAAATATCTCTGAATGCAGCAGTTATGTTTACCTAGGTCCAGATCTCAACATGATGAATGACCTAAAACCTGAGCTGCGCAGGAGGAAGAGATTGGCATGGAATGCCTTCAAGAGCATCAAAGAAATAGCTAAAAGGACAAAGAACCTCCAGCTCCAGGCACATCTCTTTGACTCCACCATTCTCCCTTCATTAACACATACCTCAGAGACCTAGGCCTTATGAAAGCAGGATGAGAACTCTATTCGGGTCTCCCAGAGAGGAATCAAAAGAGTTATGCTTGTAATATCATGCCTCACTCAAGTGAGAGAAGGAGTCCGGAGTTCCAACCTCCACTGGATTTGCCAAAGCATCGAAAATGAGATGGGCTGAACATGCAATGTGACTTGGATATGACCGCTGGACTAGAGCCATTACCAACTGCATCCCACAGGATGTCAAAAGATCACATCACTGCCCACCTACAAGATGGTCAGACTTTTTGTCAAGACCCTGAATGAACGACTTGAGGCTCTTCGTATTCCTGGAGCAAGCAGATGCCATTGGGCTACACTGGCACGTGATAGGGTCAAAAGGAAAAGTCACTGGCTCCCGTTCGAGTAAATCAATGAATAGCAGGATGTCAAGTGATCAAGTCAACTCATCAAGTGAATACCCTTCTTAAACTGTGACATCATAATTGCCTTGAAATAAATGCAAAATTATCAGCTTTCTCTTCCTCTCTCCTGTCCTCTATCTCTTCTCCCTTGCTCACTTCTCATTGACTATTTTTCTTCAGTCTCTTTAAAGTGGCTTCTTGAAGATGTTCCCTTTACAGATGTCAAGTTTTGAATTCCACCTATTGGGATGTGCTGATCACTCTTTCGCCATCTTTTAATGTCTTCCAAAACAACTCTCCCACTTTGGCACCAAAAGAACATTACTGGCCAGAGTTTTCTGTATTCATATATTTGAGAGCAGCCTCTGCTCTGTGGGTGGTAAAGAATTTTGGACAGGAATATGCTTTGTTTATTCCCACAACTATTGAGAACTGTCACTGATTTTCTCAGTTACAGTCAAATAAATCAACAACCTATTCAACTTTAGTGTCTGTTTTTTCCTTTAATATAACTGACATTCATTATTCTTTTGAACACATAGCATGCAGTTTTTGTGTTAAGAATTTGCTTTCCAGGATTACCTGGTATATTGCCTAATTAACCAATATCTCTACTTACAATTGAAGTACAATGTTATCTTCTCCCAGCATCCTTTCTGATGGAGGAGAGGGAAAATGCCACCTACTGACTTTACTCAAGTTCTTCCCAAATATCCCATACTCCAAGTCATAGTCATGTCTCCCTGAAGGGTTTTGTTTAAGTCTAACCATAGGGTAAGAATAGCAAATCATCTGAGAACAAAATAAGCATGATTATTTCAATGACCTGGGGTCATGTCTCATTTTCTGGACATGAATAAGTGTTCTGTCAGAATATGGGGCCCAGGAGAGACCGGGCATCAATAATTCTAGTCAGGGGGAAACTATGAAACTTCCCTGACAGCTTTTCCAAAACAAAATCTTTTCTTGTTTTTATGTTTTGACCCCAGGTACATACAAGTTCCATTTCTCTCTTTTAAAATGATTTGTAGCTTACAATATTATTGAGGCAATAATTCTGTTGTTTTACTTCTTTATCCTCACCCAGTCTTAGGACAAAACATCTATCAACAACTTCTTACAATTTGAGTCCTTTCCCTGTCATGACAAAAAATCTTAGAATACTAAACTGCCCTTCCTTTGTCTTTTTTTTTTTTTGCTTTTATTTTTCAATGTGTGGTCAGCCTTCTCAATCACTAAATGTTTTTCTTTATTTTTTGGAGGGCAGCTGAATTACAACCTGGAAAGCCTCAAGTGCTACTCTCGGTTCAGTGTTTTTTCTGGACTCAGAGGAACATGAAATGCCTAGGATCAAATCCAGACCACTGGAATGGGAAACAGATCCTTCAGTCAATTAAGCTACTTTCTTCAGTAACGACTTGAGTTTCTTGAATCTCTCTCCCAACCTTTAAAAAATCCTTGGCTCTTTGATTACACTGTCATATCTCTGCCCACATGGAGGGAACATGGGTTTAATAAGGAGGTTCATTTTTTTAAATTTTTTTATTTTTAAAATTACAAAGATATACAATTAAAAAGTTCATATTTGGGTTTTGGTCAAACAGTGTTGCAGCACCCATCCTGCCACCAGTGCCCATCTCCCACCACCAACGTCCCCAGTTCCCTCCCCCTCCCCCAGCCCTGCTCCATGGCAGGTTCTTGATTTCTTTCCATTTCTCTCTCTTTCTCTTTTCCTTCCCCTCCAGACTATGGGTTACAGAACATACATTAAAGGGTTGTCATGTGTATCTTTTTTCCTCTATTTAATGCTCAGTTCTAGGTTGGCATTAGTACCCTCAACAACTGTTAGCACACTGTTCCATTTCTGTCTTACCTAGCCTCTGAACCCCACATGTTTGTGATAATTTCCACCTTTGACAGGACCTCCTGATATATGTTTCACTTGACCTTGGATATTGGTATCATAATATGTACCTATATATTTATGTTATGCAGATAAATGCAGTCATTCTGTATCTGTCTCTCTCCTTCTGGCTAATTTCGCTCAACATAATCTTCACCATGTCCATCCATTTGTAGGCAAATTTTATAACTTCATTTTTCCTAACAGCTGCATAGTATTCCATTGTGTAGATGTACCAAAGCTTTTTATCCAGTCATCGATTTTCGGGCACTCTGGATGCTTCCAGATTTTGGCTATTGTGAATAATGCTGCTATGAACATAAAAGTAGGGATGGTGTTTCCGCTGCATATTTTTGGCTTCCCAGAGCAGATTCCCAGGAGTGGTATCGCTGGGTCAAATGGGAGTTCAATTTCTAGTCTTTGGAGGAAAGTCCATATTGTTTTCCAGAAAGGCTGTACCAGCCGGCATTCCCACCAACAATGGATGAGTGTCCCCTTTTCCCCACACCCATGCCAGCACTTGTTGTTCTTGTTCTTTTGAATATGTGCCAGTCTCTGTGGTGTAAAGTGGTATCTCATTGTTGTTTTGATTTGCATCTCTCTGATGATTAGTGATGATGAGCAGAAACTTCAGCAAGGAAGAAATTCGAATGGCAAAAAACATATGAAAAAGGAGGTTCATTTTTATATTTGTATATGTTCTTACTAAATCAAAGTGAACTACACAGAACATTAGAATTTGGTCGCCTGAGGTTCGCACCTTGCCACTTTGGCAAATGAGCTCAAGAGGTTTTTTTTTTTCTTTTTGGGTCACACCCAACAATGCTCTGGCCTTTATCCTGGATCTGCACTCAGAAATTACTCCTGGCGGTGCTCAGGGGAACATATTCGATGCCGGGAATTGAACCCAGGCCAGCATGGGCCAGCTAAGCGCAAGGCAAACACCCCACCCACTGGGCTATCACTCAGGCCCCAAGCTCAAGAGTTTTTGAAGACAGGCATCCTTTTGTATCTTTCTCTCTTGGCATATTTCACACAATCATAGAGGTGTTGAACCAGTCAGTTGTATTCTTCATGGATGTTGTCAATGATGGTATCTTCCCATGTTGCAGTTGGTGGTCGTTCTGGGAGTTCTCTTCTTAAACTTTGCAGCTTTTTATCCCCGTTGCGGGAAGTAGAATTTTGCACGAAGGAGACGGTGGTCCGATCCTGTTTGGAATTTGGGGAAGACAGCAACATCGGTCAGACAAAACCATCGATTGAAGATGTGGTCAGTTTCATTGTGGAACTGTCCACCAGGAGATTCCCATGTCCAAAGTTTTGATTCAGCCTTCTTGAACTGTGAGTTCCCATGAATGGTCTTGGTGAACATGATGAGCAAGCTGGCTTCTGAAAAGGATTCAGCACAATCGACCATATTCACACGGTAACCAAGCTCATTGAGGTTTGTAGGGAGTTCAAGATGCCGGTCTGTCTCACGTTCATTGATTTAAAGAAAACCTTTGATTCTGTTGAGACTGAAGCGGTCATCAAAGCCCTAGCCAAACAGGGTGTACAAACTCAATACATAAAGATCCTTCGTGAGCTGTATTACAGATTCACCACCAGGATCTCACCAATCTACAAGGAAGTGATCATTGATGTCAAAAGAGTTGTTAGGCAGGGTGATACCATTTCACCAAAACTCTTCAGTGCCACCCTCCAGAACATCATGTGACAATTAGAATGGGAAGGAATGGGAGTGAAGATGGATGGTCGGTGACCACACCACCTCTGCTTCGCTGATGACATTTTTCTAATAACACCAAACATTAGCCAAGAGGCACAAATGCTGGCTGACTTTGACCGAGATGTGGAAAGATAGGTCTACAGCTGAATCTCAATAAAACTATGTTCCTGAAAAATGAACTAGTTCCAGAGGCTCCATACACTCTAAAGGGAACAAACATCTCTGAATGCAGCAGTTATATGTACCTAGCTTGAGAAGTCAACATGATGAACAACCTAAAACCTGAGCTGTACAGGAGGAAGAGAGCAGCAGGGAATAATTTCAAAAGCATAGAAGAAATAGCTAAAAGGACAAAGAACCTCCGACTCGGGGACATCTCTTCGACTTCACCATTCTTCCTGCATTAACATATGCCTCAGAGTTCTGGGCCCTATGAAAGCAGGAAGAGAATGCTATTCGGGTCTCCCAAAGAGGAATTAAAAGAGCTATGCTTAGAATATCACACCTCACTCAACTGAGAGAAGGAACCCAGAGTTCCAACCTCCATCACAGTTCCAGAGTAAGCGACGGTTTCTCATTTACCAAGGCATTGACAATCAGATGGGCTGGACATGTAATGCGATTTGGAGATCACAGCTGGACTAGAACTGCTACCGACTGAATCCCACGGGATGTCAAAAGATCACATGGTCACCCACCTACAAGATGTCAGACTTCTTCATCAAGACCCTAATGAATGATTTCAGGCTCTTCATTTACCTGAAACAAGTACATGCCATTGGGCTAAACTGTCACGTGATAGGGTCAAATGGAAAAGTTACTGGTTCCCATTCTGAAAATCAATGAATAACGAATGTCAAGTGATCAAGTGATCAAGTGATCAAGTGAGATACACAGTTACAAAGTTGTTCATTATTGGGTGTCAGTATACAATATTTGATCACCGGCTCCTTCAAAATGGAGGTTCTTCCACTCAAAATCATGAATTTCATATTTTACAGCAAACCCAAACTAATATCTTAATGGGGGAAAAACTTAAAGCCTTTCCTCCTAAGACCAGGCACAAGACAAGAATGTTCATTTCACAACTATTGTGTAACACAATTCCAGGAATCCTAGTTATCACAATTAGACAAGAAAGAGAAATTAAAAGACTCTGGATTTGTATGAAGTTAAACGCTTACTATTAAGAGACAACCTGATATAGTATATAGAAAATCCAAAAGGTTCCATCCAATAAACTTCTGGAAATTATATGGAAGTAACAGGCTAAACATCAAAGCACATAAATCTGTTGCATTTTTATATACGAAAATGTTGCAGAAGAGAAAAAAGGGAAAATGTGACCCTTCTAATGGGAGACGTTGAATTCCCTGACTCCTCTCTACAACAAAACTATACTAATTAAAACTTCATGCTGCTAAAAGAAAGACTCATAATCAAGTTCTGATCAGTGGAATAGAATTGAGAACCCAGAAATAAATTCTCAAGATACATGTACAGTTAATTTAAGACAAATGGCTAGAAGTATGAAATGGAGGAAGGAGTGCCTCTTCAACAAATGATGCTGTAAAACTGGTTTACCACCTGCCAAAACAGTTACTTTAGGTCCCTATTTCATGCAATACACAAAGGGCAATTCATAATAGATTAGTTTCAAACTAAGTTCCATAAAGAACTCAAAGGCACAGAGGAAGAACCTCCAAGAGTTTTACCTCAGAGGAGTCTTCTATAAATAATAAAATAGACAGTTAAATGGAATTATATCAAGCTAAAAGAATTATTTGCTATGAAAGAAATGAGACTTAAAATGGACAGACTACTGAAAACTAGATCACTAGAACACTAGACACCACATTGTTCATCGATTTCCTCGAGCGGGTGCTAGTAACATTTCCATTCCACCCTATTACGTGCCAGTGTAGCCCAATGGCATCTGAATGCTTCAGGAATAAGGAGAGCCTCAAACCATTCATTCAGAGTCTGACGAAGAAGTCTGACCATCTTGTAGGTGGGCGACCACGTGATCTTTTGACATCCCATGGGATCCAATCGGTAATGGCTCTAGTCCAGCTGTCATCTCCAAATCGCATTACCTGGCCAGCCCATCTGATTTTTGATGCCTTGCAAATGAGACAGCTTCCCTGTCTCTGGAACAGCGATGGAGGTCGGAACTCCAGAATCCTTCTTTGACTTGAGTGAGGCGTGATATTCCAAGCATAGCTCTTTTGATTCCTCTTTGGGAGACCCAAATAGCGTACTCATTCTGCGTTCTTAGGACTCAGGTCTCTGAGGCATATGTTGATGCAGGGAGAATGATGGAGTCAAAGAGATGTGCCTGGAGCCGGAGGTTCTTTGCCCTTTCAGCTATTTCTTCTATGTTTTTGAAGGCATTCCATGCTGCTCTTTTCATCCTGCACAGCTCAGGTTTGAAGTCATTCATCATGTTGACTTCTCAACCTAGGTACTCATAACTGCTACATTCACAGATGTTTGTTCCATTGAGAGTGAATGGGGCCTCTGGAACTAGTTCATTTTACTGAACACAGTTTTGTTGAGATTCAGCTGTAGACCTATCTTTTGATATTCTTGGTCGATGTCAGCCAGCATTTGTGCCACTTGGTGATGTTTGGTGTTGTTAGAATGATGTCATCAGTGAAGCGGAGGTGGTGTAGTTGCTGACTGCCTATCTTCACTCCCATTCCTTCCCATTCTAATTGTCAAATGATGACATGGGTGGCACTGAAGAGTGTCGGTGAAATGGTATCACTCTGCCAAGCCCCTCCTTTGACATCAATGATCAATTCCTTGTAGAATTGTGATACCCTGGTGGTGAATCTCTAATAGAGCTCACGAAAGGCACCAGTAATATCTCCATATGTCCTGTCTCATATTAGTAGAGCCCAAGGGGATCTGCTCGCTCCAGGAACATAAAGAGCTTCAAACCTTTATACTAGGTCATGGGAATGAACTAATATAATTGTTAATGGTATTTGGCATATCAAATAAAACACAGGAAGCTTGCCAGGCTTGCCATGCAAGTGGCACACCCTTTGTAGTCATCTCTAAATATAGCATTTATAGATGAACTGCCCAAGTGGCCGCGAGGTGGTCTATGATAGGCTGTCACTGGGTGGAGTTCTGACAAGAGGGAAGTCCGGATATGGAAAATGGCTTCCCGATGGAGTGGGGGAGTCATCTGGCTTGTTGTGCAGCTCTGCTGGCGTGGCGGTCCAGGATTTGCATGACATATATATGTATATGTATATGTATATGTATATGTATATGTGTATGTGTATGTGTATGTGTATGTGTATGTGTATGTGTATGTGTATGTGTATGTATGTATATGTATGTGCATATGTATATGTATATGTATATGTATATGTATATGTATATGTATATGTATATGTATATGTATATGTATATGTATATGTATATGTATAGACACCAAAATTCAATGTCAGGTGAAACGTGGATCAGGAAGTCTTACCAAAAGTGGAAATTACCACAAATGTGTGGGAGTCAGAAGTTAGGTAAGACAGAGAAGGGAACATGTGTGAATAAATGTCGAAAGGGCTAATAACAACCTAGAAATGAGCATTAAATACAGGCAAAAAAATGCACATGACGGCCTCTAAGTGTATGTAGTGCAACCCACAATGTATAAGAGAAGGAAAAGAGAGAGGGAGAGAAAACAGAGATAAAGAACCTTCCATTTAGGCAGGCTATGGGGGGGGAAGGGAATCGGGGACATTTGTGGAGGAAAACGGGGCACTGGTGGAGGGCTGGGTAATGGAACACTATGTGACCGAAACCTCTAAACATGTAATTGTATATCCATGGTGGTATAATAAAATATTTAATAAAATAGAAAAAATAATTAATGATTTGATCTTGAAATAGTGGTGGAGGGATTGGTGGACTAGATCTGCAATAATAAAATCAAATCAGTGTTTCTGTAAGTTATACAAGAATTTAAAAAAAATACTTCATCTCTAGAGCCAATACCAAGCCAGCACACAGAACACTTTTTTAAAAAAGTATTTTATTATACCACTGTGAGATATACAATTACAAATACATACAATTAAAAAGTTCATATTTGGGTTTTTGGTCATACAGTGTTCCAGCACCCATCCCTCCACCAGTGCCCATATCCCACAACCAATATCCTTGGTTTCGCCCCCCCCCCCCCAGCACGCCTCCATGGCAGGTTCTTTATTTATTTCCCTTACTCTCTCTTTCTCTTTTGCTTCCATTCCGGACTATGGATTACAGAACATTCATTCAAAGGTTGTCATGAATATCTTTTTGCCTATATTTAATGCTCAGTTCTAGGTTGGTATTAGTACCATTGACAATTGTTAGCACACTGTTCCATTTTCTGTCTTACCTAGCCTCTGACTCCCACGCGCTTTGTGATAATTTCCACATTTGACAAGACCTCGTGATACATGTTCCACTTGACCTTGGATACAGATATCATAATATGTACATAAATGTTTATGTCATGCAAATAAATGCAGTCATTCTGTATCTGTCTCTCTACTTCTGGATAATTTCACTCAACATAATCTTCTCCATGTCCACACTTATAGGCAAATTTTATTACTTCATTTTTTCTAACAGCTGCATATTCCATTGTGTAGATGTATCGGAGCTTCTTTATCCAGTCATCGATTTTTTGGGCACAACTGGTTGCTTCCAGATTCTGGCTATTGTGAATAATGCAGCTATGAACATAAAAGTAGGGATGGTGTTTCCACTGCATATTAAATATTTTTGGTTTCCCAGAGTAGATTCCCAGGAGTGGTATGGCTGGGTCAAATGGGAGTTCAATTGCTAGTCTTTGGAGGAATGTCCATATTGTTTTCCAGAACGGCTGTACCAGCCGGCATTCCCAACAACAATGGATGAGTGTCCCCTTGTCCCCACATCCATGCCAGAACTTGTTGTTCTTGCTCTTTTGAATATGTGCCAGTCTCTGTGGTGTAAAATGATGTCATTGTTGTTTTGATTTGCATCTCTCTGATGATTAGAGATGATGAGCATTTTTTCATATGTTTTTTGGCCATTCGAATTTCTTCCTTGCTGAAGTTTCTGTTCATTTCTTCTCCCCAGTTTTCGATGGGGTTGTTTGTTTTCTTCTTGTAAAGTTCTACAAGTGCCTGATATATCCTGGATATTAACCCCTTATCAGATGGGTATTGGATGAATATTCTTTCTCATTCTGTGGACTGCCTTTGTATCTTAGTCACTGTTTCTTTTGAGGTGCAGAAGCTCTTTAGTTTCATGTAGTCCCATATGTTTATCTTTTCTTCTAGTTGCTTTGTTAGTGATGTTTTACCTTTGAAGATACCTTTAGTTTCAATGTCGTGGAGGGTTTTTCCTATATTTTCTTCAATGTATTTTATGGATTCAAGTCTGATATTGAGATCTTTAATCCATTTTGATCTGATTTTTGTGCATGGTGTTAGACACAGGTCCAAATTCATTTTTTTAAGTGTCACTGCCGAATTTTCCCAACACCACTTGTTGAAGAGGCTTTTCTTACTCCAGTTTGGACTCATTGCACCTTTATCAAAGAGTAAATGATCATGTGTTTGGGATGGGTGTCAGGATACTCAATTCTATTCCATAGGTCCACAGGTCTGCTTTTTATTCCAATGCCATGCGTTTTAATTAATACTGCTTTGTAGTAGAGTTTGAGGTTGGGAAAGGTGATGCCTCCCATCTTCTTTTTCCTGAGGATTGCTTTACCTATCCTTGGGAGTTTATTGTTCCATACAAATTTCAGGAGTATTTGGTCAATTTCTTTGAAGAATGTCCTGGTATCCTTATAGGGACTGCAATGAATCTGTACAGAGCTCTAGGGAGTATTACAATTTTGACAATGTTGATTCTCCCCATCCATGAGCAGGGAAAGTGTTTCCATTTCCTCGTGTTCTCTTTTATCTCTTGGAGCAGTGTCTTTAGTTTTATTTGTACAGGTCACTTACACACTTGGTTAAGTTGATTCCTAGGTATTTGATTTTCTGTGGCACAACTGTGAATGTAATTGTTTCCTTAATATCCCTTTCTTCTCTTTCGTTATTTGTATATTGGAAAGCCACCGACTTTTGGGTGATGATTTTGTATCCTGCCACTCTACTATATGTGTCTATTGTTTCTAGGAGTTTTTTGGTAGAGAGTTTAGGGTTCTCTAAGTATAATATCATGCCATCTGCTAATAATGATAGCTTGACTTCTTCCTTGCCTATCTAGATGCACTTGATGTCCTTTTCTTCTCTAATTGCTATGGCAAGTACTACCAGTACTATATTGAATAAAAGAGGTGAGAGTGGACAACCTTGTCTTTTCCCTGATCTCAGGGGGAAGGCTTCCAATTTTTCCCCATTGAGAATGATACTCGCTGTGGGCTTTCGGTTGATGGCTGTAACTATCTTGAGGAAAGTCCCTTCAATTCCTATTTTCTGGAGGGTTTTAATCATGAACGGCTGCTGGATCTTGTGAAATGCTTTCTCTGCATCTATTGATAGGATCATATAGTTTTTATTTTTTCTCTTATCAATATGATGTATTATGTTGATTGACTTGTAAGTGTTGAACCATCCTTGCATTCCCGGGATGAATCCTAATTGGTCATGATGTATAATCTTCTTGATGAGTCTTTGGATTCTGTGTGCTAGTATTTTGTTGAAGATCTTAGCATCTGTGTTCATCAGGGATATTGGTCTGTAGTTTTCTTTCTTTGTGTTTTCTCTCCCTGCTTTGGGTATCAGGGTGATATGTGCCTTGTAGAAGCTGTTTGGGAGTGTTTCTATTTCTTCTTTTCCTGGAAGAGCTTGAAAAAGGACTGGCAGTAGGTCCTCCTTAAAGGTTTGGTAGAGTTCATTAGTGAATCCGTCTGGACCTGGGATTTTGTGTTTGGACAGACTTTTAATTACTGTTTCAATTTCCTTGATGGTGATAGGCTTATTCAGGTATTTCAGGTCTTCTTGTTTCAGCGATGGGAGGTTATAGGACTTCAGGAATTTATCCATTTCTTCTAGATGCTCGTGTTTCACTGCATACAGGATCTCAAAGTAATCTCTGATGATCTTTTGAATTTCTGTGGTTTCTGTTGTGATGTCACCATTTTTATTTCTGATTCTGTTTATTTGGGTTCTCTCTTTCCCTGTCCTTACAAGTCTTGCCAATGGTTTGTCAATCTTGTTTATTTTTTTCAAGGGACCAGCTCTTGGTTTCATTAATCTTTTGGAATTTTTTTTGGTTTCCAACTCATTGATTTCCTCGCGAAGTTTTATTATTTCCTTTTTTCTGCCTGGGATGGGCTCCTTTTGTTGGTCTTTTTCTAATGTCTTCAGCTCTGTAGTCAGGTTATTTATGTGGGCTCTTTATTGTATCCTGATGAATGCTTGTAGAGCTATTAAATTCCCTCTTAACACAGCTTTTGCCATGTTCCACAAGTTCTTATAGTTGGTGTCTTCATTTTCATTTGTTTCCAGAAATTTTTGGATTTCCTGTGTGATTTCTTTTATGATCCATTTGTTGTTCATGAATGAGCTGTTCAGTTTCCAGGTGTTTGGTTTGACTCCCTGTTTCTGTGTATGGTTAACTTCCATTTTCAGTGCATCATGGTCTGAGAAGATAGCTGACACAATTTCTATCTTTTTTATTTTATTGAGGTATGGTTTGTGGCTCAGCATGTGGTGTATCTTGGAGAATGTTCCATTTGCACTAGAGAAAAATGTGTTTTCAGCTTTTTGGCATGAAAAGCCCTGTATATGTCCACTAGCTCTCTTTCTTCCATTTTTTTTCCTTCAGGGCCAATATTTTCTTGGTGAGTTCAGTCTTGTTGATCTATTCGTAGTTGATAGAGCAGTGTTGAAGTCTCCAACTATTATTGTGTTACTGTTAATGTCTTCTTTGAGGTCTCTTAGCAGTTGTTTTATGTATTTTGCTGGCCCCTCATTGGGTGCATATGTTTAGTAGTGTAATTTCTTCCTGGTGTACATGCCCCTTAATTAATAAGAAATGGCCTTTTGTTGTTTCTCTACACTTTGTCAGCCTGGAAGTCTATATTATCTGATACTAGTATGGCCACCCTAGCCTTTTTGGCGGAGTTGTTTGCGTGGAGAATGGTTTTTCAACCTTTTGTCCATGTTTGTTCTGATTATTCAGATGTGTTTCTTGTAGACAGCTGAATGTTGGGCTCAATTTTTTTAATCCATTTTGTCACTCTGTGTCTCTTAGTTGGTGCATTTAGACCATTGCCATTGAGAGAGATTATTGTCATTGGATTTTATGCCATCTTTCTGTTTGTGCTTGTTGTGCTTTTGGGTTTGGTTGTGTTACAGTAGACCCTTCAGTCCTTCTTTTAAAGTTGGTTTTGAGTCCATGAAGTACCTGAGTTGTTGCTTATCCATGAAGTTGTGTATCTTTCCTTCATATCTGAATGTGAGTCTGGCGGGTAAAGAATTCTTGGTGAGGCCTGCAGTTCATTGAGTCTTTTCACAATATCTCACCATTATTTCCGGGCTCGGTGTGTTTCATAAGAGAAGTCTGCACAACAGAACTCTTGAAGGCAACAATATTGTCCTTTTTCTAGGTGTGAAAAAAGCACCTAAAAAAAAGATGAAACAAACCCACCTGCTATGGTAATCCAGAGGTATATATGATTAAGGTCACTTAAAAATGAGAAAACCGAAGGATAGGGAAGTTTTTCACTTCCAAAGAAATGTGATTGCAAGTGGTCATATGAGATCAACACCTGTATCCCCAAACTCGCTGTCTTAAACTAAGGCCTTCTTGAATAGACTGTGGAATTTGACTCTGCTTTACTGAGTCCTCAAAACTCCCACTGAATACTTTTAAAATCTCTTTTAAGTATATTACCAGGGAATGAGGTAAGCAGGAGTAATTTTACTAAGTCCCCTGTTCAGGTTTTCTCTTGGTTTAATTTCCATAATGTGTCCTAAGCAAAGCCCAAGTAGCAACATGAGCCTCTACAATACCCAGAGGGTGACTGTTGTAAAGATGTCTGAATAATCCTTATCTCCTGGAAGATCTGAAGTCTCTTTGAGGATCAAAATGGAAAGGATTCCAAAACTAAAATAAAATAATTCTCAGAGCTCCTGCTTTTCCTGCCCTCATTCTTTCGGGAGCACACAGGTGATATAAGGATCTGCAGAAACATCTCTGAGAACCCACTGAATCCCATTCATTGTAGGTTAAAACTGAACAGTGACAGAATGTAATGCATGATCATGATGATGATGATGACAATATTGATGATGATGATGATGATTATAATGAGCCATCAGAAGAATAACCTAGAGACAAACCAGAGAACCTAAGTCTCACTTAGGTTTGAGATTGGGTTTGGGTTTGCAATCCACAAATAGGGCTTAGGCTAACTGTTCCTGAGCTCATAGAAATAATACTAAATACTTGGTAGGAAAATATGACTTGGTGAGGCCAACTCTTTTGAAATCCTTAATATAAAGAAGGTGGTGGTGTGATAATAAAAGTGACCTGAATAAAAAAAGACAAATTGGTAGCACATAAGAATTGATGCACAACCAACCAGATAACAGGATAATCAGCAACTTCAGACACTCCCAAAAGCATAGTCCTGTGTACTAAAGCTATTGAAAAGTTTTCAAAAATTTGTCATGGTCTGACCTACACTTTTGGCTTCATCCCAGAAGGTGCAAAAGGGCTGGTGGAGCCCTCCCTGACCTTCCTTCTCTTAAACAATTGCATTGCTTTTGTGGAGTTATTTCCCTTCAACATGGCCCTTAAAATAGCAGCATTGCTGCTCTGAAAAGCCGGTTAGGTTGGCTGGTCTGGAATTTCCTGAACCGCCCACTGCACCTCAGGGCATTGATTGGGAAGCCCTCTCTCTGCTATCTATCCAACCACTGCTGTCTGGACTTTTCCTGCTTCAGGCTCACCCTGACCCTTTGAAGAAGTGTGGAGCAGTATATGTTATAGAGTTACTCCTTCCCTGACCCTAGGGTGTAACAAAATGAAAAGGTCTTCAGGGGTCTGCTGGCAGGTGGGCAGGGGTACAGACACTGGGGCCAGAATTGGGCCTGGACAACTCTATGAAGGTGTCAGAGGTCACGGGTTTGGCAGCTCTTTCCCCACCGATGAACTTTTTCTTACATTGCATTTTCTTACTATTTGGATATGAATCACAATTTCTTCCAAAGCTATGCTTTCCCACTGAAACTGGCCTTGGAAAAAAGGCATGGAGATAGCTATAGGAATTTCCCAAAGAAATAAACTGGTTCAAATGGCTCCCTCCTGATACCTCTCTTGCTAGATAGAGAAGTATCATTTTTTAAAAAATTTCATTTTCCCACACTTCAAATAATAGCTTGACTATAACTACATAACCTCTATAGATAAATCAGAGACAAACATAAAATAGACAGAGAAACTAATATAATAGCAATGAGTTATTAATTTATAAGAATAAATCTAGTACTGCAAACTGTATAAGGGCATGCTGCCTGTCCATTTGGATGAAAAAGTCTAAGAACTACCAAGGCCTAGTGAACATTGATGTAAAACGGTAAAATGGATCCAGATGCACTTTGGAGCAATTCTGCTCTTATTCCCAGGAGTGGAATCCTTGAGCGATTCACCTTAAATAGTCACTGAATGTACCACAGGTACTCAGCCTTAGCCTGAACACTCAGGAAACTACAGGGAGCAGAACAAATCTGTCCAGGTTGTGGCCAGACCTCTGATTGACAAGGCACTCTTTAGCCAAGCCACCTTTCCGGTCAGCATCCTGTCGGCCTAGAACTTGCAATATTTGAGTTTTCATTTTAGGCACTGGCTTTCATTTTCAGAACCCATGGGCAGAAAGTGTTCATTTCTTTGTCAGCATAGTTTGACAGTACAAAGATACACAGATGGAGGATTGCTCTGTTACTGACTTGTCACTGTCATTGACCTGTCGCTGTTATTGACTTGTCACTGTTATTATTGACTTGTCACTTTTTTTACTGACTTGTTGCTGTAATTGACTTGTTGCTATTATTATTGACTGATCACCGTTATTAACTTGTTGACTCCTCTAAATCCTGGGATTCTGAAAGTTAGGAAGCACATGGATTATATGAGATCTCTCTCTTTTTCTTTCTCTCTCCCCTGTTTATATTCTTTCCTCCTCTTTTTACTTTTCTTCTTATCCTCCTTTTATGTCTCCTCCATCGCCCTTTTCATATTCTTTTCTATTTAGCACTAAGATAAGTTTTCCATATCATTCAACTCACCAATCTAGTTTACAAAATCCAGTGAGTTTAAGTATGTTTCCAGATAAATTTGTCTCATCTCTTACAGCTCTCATGGCTACTTAATTTTATGCCTCTAGTTGTCCTACCCAGACCAAGGCATGGTTTGGTTTCCACTAAAACATTAAATTTGACCCTAGGAAAGAACACAAGAGGTGTGAACCTCTAAGAGCCTGAGGACATATAGCAAAATCTTTATAGGAAACCAAGTACAGTGGCTAAAGCCAAATACCATCCCATAAATGGGATCATTCACTGACAACTGCCTTAGACTCCAAGAGATGTATGGATATAACCAATGTTTACTAGAATTTTATATAGCATTGTCTTATCTCACCCTTACATCAGAACCAAAAGACACTGCATTATTAGGGTTGAATTTCATTTTCCTCTCCCAAGTTGCAGTTTAAGGTAGATTTGCATTTTAAAAATGTCTTGGGGTTCCTCTTAACAAATTCTTCATCAATGTTTTACTGTGTTTCTTGAATGTATGCAGGGTTTGTTAACTGCTTCTTACCTTTGGATTCTCACAGACCTATGGTCAGTGTTCTGTCACAGAAAAAAGAATACCAAGTGACATACTGATACCCTTACTGTCGCGAGAAGAATGAAAACCAGTGATGTACCAATTCCTTTAAGGTTCTGGATCTCAACCTGAACCTGATCCTTATTAGCTGTATGACCTTAGGAAAGTCATGGCCCTTCCTAACCTTGACATTCTGCATTTGTAAAACAGTTTCCATGAATCACAGTTGAAATAACAAACCTTTGAGTGTTTGAAAACCAAGTGTACTACCTATCAACTATTACAATGCATGGTCAAGATTTTACTTAACTTCCAAATGAAAATTTGACTAAATACCTCATTCTCATTTTCAGACAACTCAAGTAATAAAAGCATATTTCTGTTTTATGAAAACAACTTTCATTCTTAAACTGGAATTGAATTTTCTTAACATTCCAATACCTTTTTATTAAATACTTGAATCAGAAAATCAAGTACACCTGGAAAAGATAGCTCTTATTTACCTTCTAAAATCACATATTGCAGTCATACCCAGAGTAGTGTGTTCTGATTTCACAGCTAATCAGTAGATATCATTGTTTCCAAACTCCAGAGATTTTAGTAAATTTAAAGAATCATGGCTTTTCTGCTATGTATTACAAGTTGTTCATATGGATCATCTACCAATGCTTATGAAACCAAAGAATTGTTTAGATAAGTTACAGTTCCCAGCAAATATGATATTCAAAACTGTTCCACTCACAGTTGTTTCACTTTTCTCAGGAAGCAAGTTTGATGTGTTCTTCAGCAGTAAGTCAATTTGGAAGGAGTTTTGAATTTGGAACCAAATTCCAAAGTTATAACAGTATAGCTATGCTATAGCTATCAGAATTGTCACCAGGGGTGGATGCAGACTGAGTGAGCAGTGAACCACAAATAGAAAAGCTTAAATTTCCAGTCCTAGAAAATCTTCCTCTGTCCATCCCAACAGAGAAACAGAGACAAAGTAATAAAGGATACAGGAGCACTCACCTGGGTTAGAGCTCCACTCACAAATGCTCCCTGTCAAATACTTGATTTGACCCAACTCTTGAGCTCAGTTATCTGAGGACACATTTCAGTTCTGTGGGTATTTGAGAGGAAAAGCTGGGATATCTTTCTCTTCTAGGGCTTCTTGACACTAAGGACTGAATGGTTAGAGGGGGAAGGGACCTGTTTTACTTTGGTTTACTTTGGAGTAGGTTTAAGAACATTTTAAAACTTTTTGTGACTTTTGAAAATTGAAAGTGAGATAAAATTTCTGTACTAGAAAACTTTATAGACATAAAAAATTTCTGCTAATTCTTCATCAGGAGTGATAACCTATAATAGTTGTGGGTCTGGATTATTCCCAAATATGGCACTGAGGTAAAAACCAATACTGAGAGCAAACTACTGCTCTCCCTGGAAATACTAATTTTCTAACGTCACAGGGATTATATTTGTTTACATTTTATTCATGGGGAGAAAATAGGAAAAAACGAGGAGATAGCCAATGACATGCAAAAGGCCCAACTTTACTGCTTCCTGACTGAATTCTACAGAGACAACTAGTTGAGGAAAATCCCAGGTACAGTGGTTATGGGCTGAAAACTGCAGGGTATTCTCAGAGTGGGGTTGGGAAGTTCCCATATTCTCAGGTAAAGTGGGATGGGCAGACTCTCATTCTCCCAGGTAAAGAAGGAATGGGAAGACTCCCATACTCCTAAGTAAATAATGACCCCCCATGCTTCTGGAAGCCCCAGCAGCCACACATACATATCAGAGCTGCTGCCAGGTAAACAACACCTCAACTTAATGTCTTAATTCCCAATCTCAGAAGAGACGCAAAGCAAGTCTCTGAAACTCAGAGATTCACTCATATTCAGGCGTGTTGCAGGACACCTAAAAACCTAGGCCTCTGCATCTGCCCTGGATTGCCTCCTGCAGGTCACTTCATAGATAGGAGGGTAGTCTAATGTGGCAGTCTTATCTGACTGCCACAATCCAGGGCAGATGCAGAGGCCCTAGGGTTTTTAGGTGTCCTGCAACACGCCTGAATATGAGTGAATCTCTGAGTATCTGCTGTACTGGCTGGTATAAATATTCTCTCATGCTACCACAATCATCATGGGACTAGCTAGATCTTACCAGCATATTTGCCTGGCCACGTTGGATCTCTAAGTAATTAGACCAGAGAGAAATGCTGTTTGCCTCCAAGCAAGCAAGCATGGCTCCTTGATAACTCAAAGGCAACTAAAATACAAAACTTCCGTGGAAGTAGACGAGACTCTTGTGAAGGCTTGGAGAAATATTTAACTGGCAATAGTATTAGTCTTTGGTACAGAGACATGCCATCTCAGAAACCCCCTTCTCTACCCTTTAAAGGCAATTCCAGGCAGATCGTGGCTTAAGATATTAGGTGAGGTGCTGAGAGAAATTACCTGAGGGCATTTGATCCTTCCTGCCAGGGGAAGTTATGTTTAGCTTATAGCTTCTCCCAGCTCTGCTAGGAGGCTTTGAATTAGCTCTGGGTCCTTGTAAAAAACCAGATGGTCTCTTGAAGTTGCTACATTCTATAGAGCTATTTTCCTGTTTTCATCTCTAGATTCTGGGCTGGGGAGTTTGGGGGGGGTTTCCTAGCTATAAAATAAGCTGCAAGAAGAAAGAAGCTCTCTCTTTTTTTCCCCCTTTGGTCATTTCGGCTTCCCTTGGTGTTTTGCTTCTCTGTCCTCTCCATTCTCTGTTGGGCCTCAACACGTGGTGGCAGCCATCTTGGCCTACACCTGGCTGGGGACTAGCTGGGAACCCAGAGTCTGGAGGTTTTCCCTGCTCTTGGATTGTATATTGGAACCTGTGATAGTAAAGCCCTTTTAAAACTGCATCGGATTCCTGAGTCTTCATCCATTCCCCAGGCTTCAGAGGTAGAAGGGAACTTGCTTCCTGGCACTGTCAGGGACCCCAGCGGAGTAACCCCGACACAGGCGGAAAACTCTAGCTTGCTGTTGGGAGGGGAAGACCCAGAATTGTCCCTTTACTACAAATGCTGAAGCTCCTGAAACATGCAGCCACATATGCATTCACACAAAACCCCAAAGTTTACAATATTGACATCCCAGTATGAGTACACTAAATTAGATGGCAAAGTAACATAGAAGCCAACAAGTTCAACAAACAAAAACAATACAGAAAGATCACCTTGCAACAAACAATTCAGTAAACTCTGAGAAAAGGACTTAATCACCCTACAGTGGGATATAACAATTCTCACAAATTTTCTTTTACTTAATTTTTTATGATTTCATTAGCCATGTAGTTGCTACATGGCTAATATAAAATAAAGTATTTTGTGCTAATATAAAATAAAGTATTTTATATTTTAAGAAATATAAAATAAAGTATTTTGTGCCTACAAAATAAAAAAGGGAAAGCTTGGCAGGGGGAAGGGGGACAGGAAACAACATTGGAGGGAAGGTCACATTGATGGTGGGATTGATGTTTGAACACTGAATATCTGAGAAAACTATATTATGAAAAATCATGTAAACCAGTGTTTAAATCACTGTCACGATCACGATCTTCCCGTTCATCATCTATTTCCCTAGAGTGGGCACCAGTAATATCTCCATATGTCCTGTCTCATGCTAGTAGAACCCAAAGGCATCCTCTTGCTCCAGGAACATAAAGAGCCACAAACCATTATATTAGGTCATGGGAATGACCTAATATAAATGTTACTGGTATTTGGCATATCAAATATGACAAGAGCAGATTGCCAGGCTTGCCGTGCGGGTGGCATACTCTTGTAGTCACCTCTAAATAAAGCATTTATTGATGAACCGCACAGCCGCTAGTGGCCGCGGGCCGGGCTGTTATAGTCTGGTCTGCTGGGTGGAGTTGTCATGAGAGGTAAATCTGGATGTGGAAAATGGCGGCCCCCATGGAGTAGGGGGTCTGCTGGCTTGTTGTGAGGCTCTGCTTGGGTGGCAGGCCAGGGCTAGAACCCGCCATGCCTCCTGGGTGCCTCATGAGCGGCTGGGCACAGGGAGAGCAAGTAGCAGCTCTGCCCCATGTCTGAGATCTCTGGTTCAGCATACCTGGGCCGGATTGAAAAAAAAAACTGCTGCAGGGTGGGTATGGATGATCCAGGCTGTGATAGTCTGGTTTGCTGGGTGGAGTTGTGACAAGAGGGAAGTCTGGATGTGGAAAATGGCAGCCCTCATGGAAATAGGGGCGTCGTCTAGCTTGTTTAGAAGCTCTGCTTGGGTGGCAGGCCAGGGCTAGAACCCGCCATACCTCCCGTGCCTCATGAGTGGCTGGGCACAGGGAGAGCAAGTAGCAGCTCTGCCCCATGTCTGAGAGTCTCTGGTTCAGCATACCTGGGTCAAATTGAAAAAAAAAAAACTGCTGCAGGGTGGATGTGGATGATCCGAGCTGTGATAGTCTCATCTGCTGGGTGGAGTTGTGGAGAGAGGGAAACCAGGATGTGGAAAATGGCGGCCCCCATGGAGTAGGGGGTCTGCTGGCTTGTTGTGAGGCTCTGCTTAGGTGGCAGGCCAGGGCTAGAACCCGCCATGCCTCCCAGGTGCCTCATGAGCGGCTGGGCACAGGGAGAGCAAGTAGCATAAATGTTAAAAGTTTAAATAAAATATATATTTTTTTAAAATTTGCTGCCAGGAACTAAACATAATTTTAAAAAACTTTAAAATGTGCCTGTCAAGGAGACCTATTGGGAGTTGGAGTAAACCTAGTGTCATTGGTGAAATCTGATGACATTGGTGGTAGGATTGGGACTGTCTTTGGAAGCATCATATATCTGAGAGACTACTGAATATGACTTTGTAGAGCACCCTTCCTAATTAAAAAATTTTTTAAATAGTTTAAGAATAAATTTCAGTATATGAATAAGCATACAGTGTTGAAATAAACAAATTGCTTGAATCTTTTGTCACTTACATACGTATCATAGGATTTAGAATGCTAATCTTACTGCTACTTTTAATTACTCCTTGTTGCTAAATGATTTTTTAAAAAACTGGAGTAACATTAGTTCACAACATTATACAGTATTATAAGTTTATGTGTTATGCAAGTTACCATCTTCAACCAAAATCCTAGTTTCCACTTATCACCATACAATTAACCTGCTCCTATAGCAGATTTGCTTGCTCCCAGTCTCTTCCCCTAGCAGCAACCAACTCAATCTCATAATTCAAAGTTTTATTTACGTGCTTTTTTATTACATTTTCTTAAATCTTTCACTTCACACTCCTTTTAATGAGGCATTTGAGTGGTTAATTTGACCCTGCTTCTGTTAAGAAGCTATAAGTGTCAGACTAAGTTAAATCAGTTTTTACCTTGTTGGTGAGAGAGAATGAAAAAGAACTTAAATTCCCCCAAGAAGATCTTAGTTTTTTTCAAGTAATAAAATCACTGCATTGTTTGGGGCTCCTATAAAATTAAACCAAAACCTAATATTATTTGTCTTAATTTGAACCCCAGTACTTAACTGCAAAGTCACACTGATGCTGATCAGACCTCATTAGATCACTTTTCTGGCAGTGTACTCATCAATCAACTTCCAGGATAATTGACTATACATGCTCAGAACAGCCCTTCCACTGAGAAATCAGTTGGTTAGTGTTGCAGGACTCCTCTAAGAGCCCCCTTCTCTACCCTATGGAGGCTTTTCCAGGAGGATCTTGGCTCAACACATTAGCATATAAAAAGACATTGGGTGAGGTGCTGGGAGAAATTACCTGAGGGCATTTAATCCTTCCTGCCAGGGGAAGTTACCTTTGGCTTGCAGCTCCTCCCAGCTCTACTGGGAGGCTTTGAATTAGCTCTGGGTCTTTGTACATTTCTATGGAGCTATTTTCCTGTTTTCATCTCTAGATAGCCCAGCCCAGAATGGGCTGGGCTGGGGAGTTTTGGCTAATTTCTGGCTATAAAATAAGCTGCAAGAAGAAAGAAGCTCTCTTTTTTTCCCCTTTTGCCATTTCGGCTTCCCTTGGTGTTTTGCTTTTCCGTTCTCTCTATTCTCTGTTGGGCCTCAACACGTGGTGGCAGCCATCTTGGCCTGCACCTGGCTGGGGCCTAGCTGGGAACTCAGAGTCCAGAGGTTTTCCCTGCTCTTGGATTGTATATTGGAACCTGTGATAGTAAAGCCCTTTTAAAAGTGCATTGGATTCCTGAGTTTCCATCCATTCCTCGCCGGCTTTGGAGGTAGAAGGGAATTCGCTTTCCGGCACTGTCAGGGACCCCGGCGGCGCCCCCCGACATCTGGCGTCCCTGGGTGGGCACGACAACATCGTCTGGCCTGATCATCATTGGACAGAGATCATCTGCCTCTGAACCGTGAGAAAAATGATGGATATCTCGTGGTACAGATACATTGTATGTTTTATTGGGTCAGAACCATACATAGCCCAGTTAATGAAGTTCCTTTTTGAGAACTACTTTATCCTTTTACAAATCTTCTGGGTTCTCGCAATTCTTAAACTGTACCTCTGCATGAGGGCAATGTTTAATAGAGAGAGGGAGGAATATAATAGATTGAATGCAACTTTAAGGGATGAGGTTTGCTCAGAGATGAAAGAAATTAGTGAGAATCATAAAATTACAGATAGACTGGTCTTAAAGCTTGAGGACAGACTTATTAACCAGAGTTTAAAATTCAAAAAGAAATTAGAAGAACAGGATTTAAAATTCAAGAAAAATTAGAAGAGCAGGAGAGCAAAATTATTAAACAGGAAAAGAAATTAGAAGAACAGGATTTAAAATTCAAGAAAAATTAGAAAAACAGGAGAGTAAAGTTATTATACAGGATTCAAAATTAAAGGAACAGGAAAATAAAATTACTAAACTGGATTCAAAATTTGAGGAAAAAATTAGAAGAACAGGAAAGTAAAATTATTAAACAGGATTTAAAATTTGAAGTAAAGTTTGAAGATCAGAAGAAGACTATCAGTAAGATAAGCACCAACTTAGAGGGAGAAATTGAAAAACAGAGAGTTAGAATCGAGGGACAGAAAGAAGAGGTCTGGAAGTTAGATATAAGATTGAAAGAACATAAAGAAGAAATATGAAGGAAACTTGGGAACTTAAACCAAGAAATGGATGTGTTACGCAGGGAGATTTCTGATTTCATAGCTTAACAATCAGGAAATAGCGCATACCCGATTCTGAGGCTTGACCCAACTAAAAGCCATTCGCAAACACGCCCTAAGGCTGTAGACTTGAAAAAGGTGTATACATTTGGGACAAAAAAAATCTAAAAAGAGTTCTAAAAAAAGAGTTCTAATGCGGCTGATAACTTAGAGGAGGAACAGGGAAACCCAAAGGAGGCAGGCTTTGAAACTGAAAATCTCCCCGAGTTAATGAGAACCTTCAAAGGGAAGATGCTCCACTGACAGATACTACAAGCTCTGAAGGGGAAGAATGGGAGGAACAGGTTAGCTCGTGCGGGGCCCAAGAGCCTTGCAGTTCCTCTAGTGGTCAATCTAATAATAATCAAAGAGCAAAGCCCAACAATCTTTCTCATGACCAATCTAAATATAAAGTAAATCTAATTTATGAAGAATTGAATACTGAGTCAATAACCCCATTCAGGAAGGCTTGTGAAAAGTTTGGAATAGCAAGTCCTTGTTCTTTAAAATATTTAGCTGATTGGAGCTGAAGAAGAGAGTGGGTATTGTCAGATTTTGAAATGGTAGCCCGTACTTGTCTGAACGATTCACAGTTCGTATAATGGCAAATGTGGTATGCAAATGGGGTAAGCATGAATATTGATACTTTAAGAGAATCTGGCCATAATGCAACTCTTGCCATGAGAACACTAATCAAAATTGCTGAGCAATACTATATAGTATTAAGGAAAAGAAGACCTCATGGGATATCTAAAGACCTGTAGAAATGTTGGTTTGGCCTCCCATGAAACACAGAATGCTGTAGAGGCTTATCCCATACAGCAGGAGGATCAGGATAGGGGTGAAATGTCAAACAGCTCCAGGGAGAGAAACAATAATCCTCAAAGGATAAACAATGATCAGAGAAACTATGCTAATAATAGCAACTCCACCCCTCAGAGGGCCCCACCTGGACCATGCTCAAGGTGCAGGAAGGGAAAACATTGGGCCAGAGACTCTCGGTCTCGGAGGCGAAGTCAGCCTCAGGCTTCATCTGGACAGATAACCTGCTATAACTGCTGAGGGAAGGGGCACACCCAAGAGATTGCCCATCTTCTAGAACTATCAATAAAGGGCAACATCCTAATAATCCCTTTATGGGAAATGTTACATGGACCCCCTCCCAGGTTCCACAAGCTCCGCAGGCTCGAATAACACCGATGCCTCCCCAAAATGTGGGAAACTGGATGGGGGCCAGCCCCAGTCCCAGCTGAATCCAGGGGCACTCTCATTCCTTCCACCTGACCAGTACCCTCTGAATCAGAATCCACAGAATTGCAGTCAATAAATACTCTTTGGCCTACCCCATCAGGCAATGGCGGTCTCGATATTTCTGCCCTAAGACTGTCACAATATACCCAGGTCAAGATCCTTACAGGCTAAAAACAGGGATAAAAGGACCTGCTCCCCAAGTAGTATGGGTTTAATTCAGGGGAGCGATTGGCTGAAATTTAAGGGAATTAAGGTGCATTTCGAATTCTGAATCCTGAATCTCATGGAGAGATAATACTGTCAATCTCTCTGCCAACTAAATGGACTTTTAAAAAGGGGAACTGCTTGCTAAACTATTATTATTTTTTGAGGATCCGTGTAGTCAGTCCGAACACCCCAGAACTGGTGGCTTAAGCAGTACCAACCCTTCTGCCAACATCATTGTTGGTTATACAGCCACACAGAACCAAGCCCACCAGCCACCTGCTAACTATCTAGTTGGGTACACTACCAGAATTTCGCAGGCCAAGCGGCTGGTTATACCCATCGAAATTTATAAAAGGAAATTCAAAGGCATGTTGGATACAGGGGCAGACATATCCATAATCTCCATCAAGTATTGGCCCTCTAACTGGGCCCTAAAGAAAGTGTCCCATAGCTTGAGCGGGGTGGGCAATATCTCCTCTTCTCTTCTCCGAAAGAGTGCGAGGTGGCTGCCGTGGTATTGGCCCTGAAGGGAACGCAGCCATGGTCCAGCCTTATAGAGCCCCTATGCCTTTAAATTTATGGGATCGAGACATCTGGAGCAGTGGGGGGGCAGTAATTCACATACCTCATCCAATTCCCCATCGGGCACCTGTTCCAGTTCTCCATAATAAGCCTAACACAAGGAGTAACCCTTTTTGATTGGGGCCGCTGTGGTTAGCGCTCACCACCTATCCGTATTCAGTGGAAGTCTGATAAACTTATATGGACACCACAGTGGCCCCTCAATATCAAAAAGTTAGAAGCACTAACAAATCTAGTGGAAGAACAGCTAAATTTAAGACATATTGAAGAAACGTTTTCAGAATGGAATTCTCCTGTTTTTGTGGATACAGAAAAAATCAGGCAAATGATGTTTGCTGATTGACTTAAGGAATATAAATTCTACTATGGTCCCCATGGGCATCCTGGGCTCTCCTCTCCAGCAGCTATTCCTAAAGATTGGCCTCTAATTATAGATTTAAAAGACTGCTTTTACAGCATACCTATCCACCCAGATGATCAGAAAAGGTTTGCATTTTCAGTTCCTTCTATTAATCATAAAGATTTCAATAGACAGTATTGCCTAAGGGATGAATAATTCACCTACGATGTGTCAACACTTTGTTGATGAGGTTTTGCGACCCATTCGTGCTAAATTTCCTGGTGCATACATCATCCACTACATGGATGATATCCTGCTAGCTTGTGATAATTCCAGAGATCTCCAGAATTTATATAATGATGTAATGATAGTTTTACCAGAGGCTGGCTTACAAGTAGCTACAGAAAAAAATTCAGATGCAGCCTCCATATGAATATTTGGGCTATGCTCTTGACTGCACTACAGTGCGCCCTCAAAAAATTTCCATTAGTCAAAAAGGCTCAAAACCTTGAATGATTTTCAAAAACTGTTGGGAGATATCAACTGGGTGTGCCCCTCCCTTGGATTCCTAACTGTGAGCTCAGTAACTTGTTTCACACCCTTGAAGGTGATCCTGCTTTAAATAGCCCAAGACAACTAACTCCTAAAGCTCAGAAAGAATAAGACTTTTTCATAGAGAGGCTTCAAAATCTTACCTCTCCAGATTTAATCCCGGAGAAAAGGTATGGTTATTGGTCTTCAACACTCCAGAGTCTCCAACTGCTGCTATAGCCGAATTATCTGGACCTTTAGAATGGGTTTACTTACATAACAAGCAGAATCATACTGCTACACCTTACCTTGAGATGATAGCCAACCTTATAATTAAGGGAAGATCAAGGGACTCAAGTATTACTTGAACATGATCCCCATGTAATTGTACTACCTGACCCTAAAAAAGAAATTGAAGTTGTTATACAACTCACTGAAATCCTTAGAGAGCTTTAGCAGATTTTTCAGGAGAAATATCTTATCATTACCCAGCTGGAAAAACCTGGGAATTTCTGAAAAGGACACCTTTTGTAATTTCCACCATTGTCCGCTTCTCTCCCATTCGTGATGCTCCAGTGTATTATATTGATGGTTCCTCATTAGGAACTCCAGAGCTGGGGCGGTCCATTCACCCTGGAATTCCTCCTTAGTCACAGCCTTCTCGGCTGCAGCCTGCTCCTCCTGTTCAATCTCCTCAGGGTCTCTGTAGAAGTAGAGATCAGGCATGACCCTCCCACGGGAGCAGATCAGACTATCACAGCCCAGATCATCGACAGCCACCCTGCAGCAGTTTCTTTTCAATCTGGCCCAGGTATGCTGAACCAGAGACTCTCAGACATGGGGCAGAGCTGCTCCCTTGCTCTCCCTGTGCCCAGTTTTTTCGTGAGGGAGCCCGGGAGTCATGGCGTGTTCTAGCCCTGGCCTGCCACCCAGCAAAGCCTCACAACAAGCCAGACCACCCTGCCCTACTCCATGGGGCCACCAATTTTCCACATCCGTACTTCCCTCTCATCAGGTGACTACAACCATATGCCTCCAGCAGGGCAAGCCTGGCAAGCTGCTTGTGTAGTATTTGATATGCCAAATACCAGTAACATTTATATTAGGTTATTCCTATGATGTAATATAATGGTTTGAGGCTCTCTATGTTCCTGGAGCAAGAAGATGCCTTTGGTTTCTACTAGCATGAGACAGGACATATGGAGATATAACTTGTGCCCGCTCTAGCAAATAGATTATTAACAGGAAGATAGTGATAGGGATAGTGATTCCTCATCAGGAAGGGGTGGAATTACAGGTCCTTCATTGACCACTACTTGATCACTTGGTCACTTGAATCCCATTATTCATCGATTTGCTCGAGCGGGCGCCAGTAACATTTCCATTGGACCCTATCACGTGCCAATGTAGCCCAATGGCATCTGGTTGATTCAGGAATATGAAGAGCCTCAAACCATTCCTTCAGGGTCTTGACAAGGAAGTCTGACCATCTTGTAGGTGGGCGACCACGTGATCTTTTGACATCCCGTGGGATCCAGTCGGTAATGGTTCTAGTCCAGCTGTTGTCTCCAAATAGCATTACATGTCCAGCCCATCTAATTTTCGAAGCCTTGGGAAACGAGACAGCGTCCCTGATTCTGGACTAGCGACAGAGGTCAGAACTCCGGATTCCTTCTCTCACTTGAGTATGGCGTAATATTCCAAGCATAGCTCTTTCAATTCCTCTTTGGGAGACCCGAATAGCATTCTCAGTCTGCTTTCGTAGGGCCCAGGTCTATGAGGTGTATGTTAATGCAGAGAGAAAGTTGGAGTCGAAGAGATGTGCCCAGAGCCGGAGGTTCTTTGTCCTTTTAGCTATTTCTTCGATCCCTTTGAAGGCATTCCATGCCGCTCTCTTCCTCGTGCGCAGCTCAGGTTTTAGGTCGTTCATCATGTTGATTTCTTGACCTAGGTACACATAACTGCTGCATTCAGAGATGTTTGTTCCATGAGAGTGAATGGGGCCTCTGGAACTAGTTCATTCTTCATAAACATAGTTTTTTTAGATTCAGCTATAGACCTATCTTTCCACATTCTCGGTCAAAGTCGGCCAGCATTTGTGCCACTTGGCTAATGTTTGGTGTTATTAGAACGATGTCATCAGTGAAGCGGAGGTAGTGTAGTTGCCAACCATCTATCTTCACTTCCATTCCTCCCCATTCTAATTGTCGCATGATGTTCTCGAGGGTGGCGCTGAAGAGTTTTGGTGAAATGGTATCACCCTGTCGAACCCTTCTTTTCACATTAATGGTCACTTCTTTGTAGAATGGTGAGATCCTGGTGGAGAATCTGTAATACAGCTCACGAAGAATCTTGATGTATTGGGTATGAACACCGTGTTTGGCTAGGGCTTCGATGACTGCTTCCAGTCTCCACAGAATCAAAGGCTTTCTGTAAATCAATGAACATGAGACAGAGCGGCATCTTGTACTCTCTACAAACCTCAATGAGCTTGGTTACTGTGTGGATATGGTCTATTGTGCTGAATCCTTTCTGGAAGGCTGCTTGCTCGCATGGTTGTCCTTCATCTAGTGTTCTGCTAATCCTGTTCAGGATGACTCGAGTGAACAGCTTGTAGATGACAGATATCAGGCAGATGGGGCAATAGTTGCCGATGTCATGAATGTCTCCGTTCTTGAACAGTAGAACTGTCCTGCTGGTTTTCCATTGGGAGGACACCTTGCATTCGGACAGGTAGCGTGTGAAGAGCAGGGCTAGTGTATTGATTAGTACCAACGGCAGATTCTTCAGGTGTTCGGGTCTGACTTTGTCTGGGCCTGGTGCTGTTCCCTTCTTTACCGACGAGATGGCAGGTCGGATTTCAGAAGGGAGAACTTTGGGAATGACATATCCATCCTGTGGAATTTGGTATGTGGGCAGGTGGATGTGGCTATCAAAGAGATTTGAGTAGAAGTCATGGATAATCTTCTCCATTGCCTTTCTGGAAGATGTGATAGATCCATCAGGGTGTTGGAGGGCAGGCATCTTGGTCTTATAGTTGGCAAAGGATAGGCGGGCGGTGCGAATGCTTTTCCCAGCTTCTGCTGCATCTTCCAGTATTTCTGCTCTTCTGTCTTTGAGGTCTTCTTTTATTGCTTCTCTGCACCGTTTAGCAAGCTTGGACGTTAGCATTTGGTCTCCTGAGGCTCGCGCCTTGCCACGTTGGTGAATGAGCTCAAGAGTTTCTGAAGACAGGCGTCCTTTTGTGTCTTTCTCTCTCGGCATTCTTCGCACAATCATGGAGGTGTTGAACCAGTCAATTGTATTCTTCATCAATGTCGTCAATGATGGTATGCAGTGGCAATAAACAGTATATATTTGCTTATGAATTTTATGTAATGAGTATCAGAATAAATGCAGAGAATCCCCAAATGTGTATGCCTCCATATGTATCTATAGGTCCTGAGACGGACAGTAATCCCTGTATACATCTGTCTACTTACTGCCTACTTTGCATCTGTACATGTTGGGGTATTTAAGGAATTAAGATAATATATGTGTGGGGATAAAAAATTGGTCAAGACAGTAGAACCTGATAACTGGGTTATAGAACTCAGCTTACCAAGAGAGAAGGCTTGTAAGGACGGGACTCTGAGTCAATGGCGAAAAATTGCAGGCATTTTAAGAAAGGTGTGTGTTGGATTGTTGTATGCATGCAACTATCAATAACAGTACTGCACATAATAGTGCTTCAAATAAAAAATAAAAATGAATGCCAAAAAAATCATAGATGATAATAATACACATGTCAAACTGAATAATAATAATGCACATGTCAGACAGACTTTAGTTCAAATCTTAACTAGTGGCAGAATCAATTACCTCCTAGTTGTGTGAAATCATTTTCCTTCTCTGTCTTTAGTCATCTCATATGTAACATAGACTTCTGTGTCATGGCTCTGCTATAGAAAGTATTCATAATTTGTTTCCTCCCGCTTTGACCTAAGTAGACATATGTAGGGAACCTACCAAGTTTTAGCTATGCACAGTGCTCATTTTATTATCTTTGCAGTCAGACACACAGTCTATAAAATAGCTTGGTTCTCTTCTGGATCTCAGGAGTTACCAGATGTTTTTGCCATTTTACATACATCAAAAAAAAGTTGAAAATGTATAACACAGTGAAAGAAATAGTAGGAGTTAAATTTTAAACTGGTTTTTGTGGTGTGTGCATGACTGCTGCTGCTTCTAGATGTATAGGGAGATGGGCCATTAGCCCATCGCCAAATTTGTAAAAGCATGGAGATTTCAGTCACAAAACCTGCATAACTGAGTTTTTGAACAGATTAGTTTCTGGCAGAAACTACATGGCAAGAGCCTACACGGCAGAGCATGGCAAGCTACCTGTGTTGTATTTGATATACCAAAAACCAGTAACTATTATAGACTTCATTCCCTTGACCTGAAGGAATGGTTTGAGGTTCTTCGTGTTTCTGGAGCAATCAGATGACCTTGGGCTATGCTTGCTTGTGACAGGACGCTTGGAGATGTTACTGGTGCCCACTCGAGCAAATGGATGAACAACGGGAAGACAAGTGATACATATACATCAACTCTCCAGCATTTCACTCCCCAGTGACTGAAGCCCATGAACCATGATGGAGACAGTTTTGCAGTATGAGCTATGTGACTCCCTAGAGTCAACACTGCCCTCCCAGACTGACCTGGAGACTACACCCTACTCACGTTTCTCCCTTTTGATTCCCTCATTCATGTCCTGTCCTGAAAGACAAGAATACATCTAAGAAAAATGCAGCATCTTTATTTTTTCATCCCTGTGTTTTAAAACAAATCTTTCTCAGACTCCATTTTTCCTGCCAACCATTCATTTTGCCATTTTGGGTTTTGTTTGGCTGTTGTATGTACACAAAACATCCAAGTTGAGTTGTACAGAAGCCCAAGAAGGAGCGAAAGACAGAGAATGGGGACAGGAGGGTGCTGCAGCTGGACAGGGGGCCTGGGAGGAGGGGACCAATAAAAAATAGAACCACATTGGAAAACAATTGGGTGAGGTGGGACAGGCAGACACTAACAAGCACTGAGACAGGAATTATTACTCAGGCAGTTCTTTCTCAAAATGATTTACTGGCCTATCTATAAAGCTCTGACCTAAACTCTTGTCAGAATCAGTTCTGGTGATTTTCTGAAATTAAATATTTTCTACTTCTCTCCCTCTACATAAATGTTTTCCCCCTAGATCCTCAGTTTAAATTCTCATAAAATATATCTTCAACTATTTTAAAAACAAATTATATATAAGAATTAAATATTTCAGAAATATCCTTCTCATCTGTACTAAAATAGTTATTTTTTCTACCCTTTTTGCAAAGGGTAGAAATGTGACTCAGCAGTAGAGCACATACCTTGCCATGTGTGAATCTTTGGGCTCAATCACACGCCTGAGAAAAGAAAAATTTATGTTGCAGGTATTTCTGAATAGAATGTTCTTGAATAGATATTTGAATGCTATATAGTTACCTTTCCTGGGAGCCTTCAAGTTGGAAGACTTAGTTTATGGATTATTGATTTAGGTCTTTAGGGTTATCTATTTGACCATTTTCCTTAGATATTACCAGCTCCTCTCAGTCTCATGTGAGTCTAAGCTCTGGAAGAGAATTGATGGTCTTGAGAAATTAAGTACTATTCAATTTCTAATTTATCTACCCGTGCTGATGAGGTTAGAAATTCCAAGGCTATGTTTTCCAGCATTCCTTGCAGATAAGGCTCACATTAAAAAAGAAGCCTCCATGTTCCCTTGCCAGCTAAAATGGAGCAACCCCATTTTAGCTGCTAAAATGGAGCAACTCTATTTTAGCTGTATTCATTCCACACTTTAAATATTCCTGCAAAATCTTGGGCCCTTCCTGAGGAATGGAAATTAGCAACTGCTCAAGACCATAGATTCTGATCCAGAGAACATGAAACTCACATGAAACTAAGAGATAATTGGGAACGCTTAAGGAAAATGATCAAATAAAAAACCCAGGAGACCTAACCAGACATACCACTTTGTATGATCTTTGCATTCTCTGCAACATTTTTTGTCATTTGATGTAATACAAAGACCTGGTTTTCCTATAAAGCCCCCACAAGAGAAGCCAACTTAACTTAGTCCTATACTAAATTCTACTCTGAAAAGGGCGTTTCTTTCTCCTCTTGATCACTTGATCACTTGACATCCCGTTACTCATCAATTTGCTCGAGCGGGCACCAGTAACATTTCTGTTTGACCCTATCACATGCCAGTGTACCTCAATGGCATCTTTCTCCTTTACATTTTAACAAACTTTTATATTTACTAACTCTGAGGCTGAGAATTTTTTATTATTCACTGTTTTCATTCTTGAAAGTATTGAAGAACTTGGGCACCATGGATGAGTATAAATATCACCATCAATGCTCCTGTCTCAATGTGCGACCTGTGACAGCCCACGGCAACATGAGGTGGAGACCCTGTTCAGAGCAGTGAGCAGCAGCAGTGCTCGAGCTTCAGGATTCCTGATTTTGTATCACAGTGTTGAATGCACGTGCACTTCTGCTAGGAACCTGCCTTCTACTTCTAGTTATTAGTGGCTAAATGGTTTTCATTTCACTGGGAAGTGACCTGTGGCTGTCCAATACACTCTACTGAATCTCTTTGCACTCACACTTGCTAGAGGGCACCTTATTGTTTGAAACTAAGAATTTGACTGATAAGGTGCATCAATATGAGTCTAAGTGCTGCATGTGGGAGATGTGACTCTTGCTAGTGGAGGATTCCCAGGTGGCTTAGATAAAGTGGGGAGAGAGGCAGTGGCCTAGAGATAGAGCCCAATTCTTCCCTCTCTCTCTCCACCTTGGTCAATTGGGGAACTCTTTAGAGGAATCTAGGCCGGATGTAAGTCTGTTCTGAACATAGATTTACAATTAGAACTGAACTTACAATTCACAAGCCCCATAAGACAGTTGTCGAAATGCATCTGGCTTCCATTTGTTTTGTCTACTGTAGGGAAGGGTCCTGGTCACTCATTTTCTCAGGATCCAAGAACTCAGGCTGGAGTAAGGAATTGTTCCTGGCAGAAAAGGAAACTGTCCTAAATCATACCCAAGCTTTCTAGATCCAGTGCCTTTTCTTAGAGAAAAGAATTTTAGGATGAGATGAATAGTAAAAGTAAAAACAAATTTGTAGGGAATATATGTGACCCACAAACTTTAAAACAACCAGAAATAAAGGTAAGGAGAGAGATTTTTTAATAAAGAATACAGGCTTCTATAGAGTATAAATCAAAGTATACATCCCAAGAAGGGATGTGCAGGGCATTTTCCAAGAAAGAGAAAATGTGTCCTGAGGTAAGAAAGTACACACCTCAAGCAGATTCAGACAAATGTGCATGTGTTTCCCTTCCAAGTTGGTTTATAAACGTTTTTCCAAATTCCATTGTTAAGGTGGTTGCCAAGGGGTGAGATGGGAGCAGTTTCACCTTCTTTTAATAATCTTTGTATGTCCTTAGTTCCCCCTCTCCTGCTCAGTCACCTCTCCTCTAGAAGCCATTGCATGGGGAGAGGAGTCGCTGGAATTCTGCAACCCAATGATTTTCCAGACTCCTGAGATGGATCTTTTGTGTCAAAGGCCTTGATGCCTTTGGGCTTGTTTATGTTTCAATGTTTTTTCTCAAAAGACATTACCAAGACCCCCTATCTCTTTAGCTTCAATATACACAAACAAAAAAAAACAAAAGTGCGTAAATATGTACTCACTGGATCTTTACCTAAAATAGACCACAACTGAGCACTTGACCTTATATTATTTAAACCTAGAACACCTTTAAAGATAGCTGAAATTGATTCATCTAGTTAATTGAGCTTCAGAAGCCCCCTCAATTGCTGCCAAATAGTGAGGTGAAATTATAAGTTTCCTTGATTCAAAGTTTCTGTTTATTCTTCTGCTTACATTGCCTTTACTCTGTCATTCTAATACATAGGCACAGATGCAATATCAGCTTTACCTCAATAATGCTATGGCAGCAGTGCTCTTTTTATAGATGTGGAAAGGAAGGCTAGTGGTTTTTCTAGGCTAAGTAAATAATGGATGTCTCAGAAACTAAGTATGATACAATGCAAGTGAATGATTGGAGCACTAGGTGAATTAGCTGATGACTAAATCTCACCCATAGAATAAGCAGCCCATTGAACATGCAGCTAATCAAAATAGATAATGGAATGGTTGGGATAGGGATGGCGGTAGAGGTCAGGCCAGCACTTCTCCCTCTCTCTTTGCTTTCTCTCTCTCTCACTCTCACTCTTTTGCACATACATCTTGTGCACAGTTGGATTACAAGATCAAGCAGGACTTGTGCATTCAGACTGATGGCTGAGTTTAGGCAGTCTGAGGTCCAGGCAGGGACAGAATATAGGCAAGGCTCAGATGCCTAGAAAAGCTCAGATTTCAGATTTAGAAGAATCTAAGGACACTCAGGAAGTGAAAAGGTGCTGAACACAATTATCTCAGCCTCACATGATGGCTGTGACTGGAAATTAGGGAAAGCTGAGATGGGATGACAGGAACTGCTGGGTTATGAAGCCGAGTATCAGGTACAGAGCACAGGAACCTTGCCCACAAGCATGTGGTAGCGGACTGGAGACTAAGAAAAGCTGAGATGAGGGGAAACCATTGAGATGCAATCTGGGAATGGTCCAGAGATGTGATGTCAAACTAAGAAACATACATTGGATGGACAGAGAGCCACGCAGGCGCAGGACCTGATCTTTAGGAAAGCATACACAGATGGACAGAGCCATGTGGGTTCTCTTTCTTTAAAGGACCTGATCTTTATATACTAGAAGTGAGTAGACCACATGGGATAGGACATGTGATGTAATTCACGGATGAAATATAAGCACCAGGGATAGGACATGTGATGTAATTCATGAATGAAAGAGAAGTCTAGATTTTTTGCGAGGGACCAGGTTCTATCTACTAAAACTGTATAATTGATACTAACTTTTAACGTTCTGAGTTTTGCATGCAAATCTTCCATAAAATTCTCAAGAATGCATCAGTAATGAAAAATACACTGTTGGACTAACAAGATCTTAAAGTTAGGCATTCTGACTGAAACCACAGCTGGTATTTCTCTACCAAACTCACGAGAACGATCACCTTAGATGTGAGGATATGCAAGTTTGCAAAGCAGGGGGATGGTAAAAAGATTGAGACCATATTTGTAATTCTAGATGAGACTATGAACAAAAATAATAAAAAATCCCTTCATATTTGGGTGAATAATAAAGAGGGTAACTTGCTTGATTTTTTTTGATCATCATGCCCATTGACTTAATTTCTGGCAGACCAGTTTTCTCAGAGGTTTAGATAACTTTTTCCATTGACCCTGAACTGTAGTCTAAATTCCTGAAGGTTTAGGATAAGGTTGATTGCTACTTGGGAATGATCTTGAATTCCAATTTGACTGGTAAAGAGTTTAAGATCAGTGTTGGCCCAATTTCACTGCCCTCGAAAATTCAGCCACATTGCAAATATTTGTTCTCATTTCACATGTCCTTCCTTTGTGTTAAAATATTTGCTTTAATTGGTAGAATCTATGCAGTACTGATACTTAGCTAATCTCTTGAGTCTTGCTACAATGGGAAAACCCTCAAGTTGAAAGAAATGTTTTAGCATGTCCATAAGAGTTTTGAGAGATACCCTGGAGGTCTACATTTTATATCTGAGTCAAGGGCAGGACTCAAGGACTGGTAGACTTGCCAACAATAATGTCAGTGATGTTGCCTATTAAGGGAGAACTTTTCTGAGCTGTCCCCAAAATATTCAGTTGAAACCGTTGGTAATATATATGGTATTAATCAACAAATTTGCCTGAAATCCTTTTCTATATAGCTCTCTTCATGAAATGTCTTGAATCCCAGATGGGCAGGAGGGTAGTAGGTCAAATATGGGCAGGAGGGTAGTAGGTCAAATAGTAGGTCAAATAGTAGGTCATAACCCCCAGGTTGTGTTCTTTGCTGCTTTGCTGCCTCCTCTCATACACATTAGCTGAGAAATTTTTCAGGTCTTTGAACTCCTTATGTTCCCCTATATATGGCATCTTTACTTTGCCTGTGAGCTTTAGTCACATTCCTACTTCTGGAAATAAACCCTTATATTCATACCTGACTCTGCACTCAGGAATACTCTAGGCGGTGCTTGGGAGACCATATGGGTTG